>JBBPBX010064297.1:0-12052 GCA_038048925.1 Garcialebias charrua | reverse complement strand
TAAATATATATACAGGTAGTCCTATATATGTCCTTATACGTGGTTTGTTAGGTTGAAAATCCTGTTTTTTCTCACCTTCTTTAGGATAGGGAGTTGATGTCTGCATCCCTTCCAGCTCCAGCGAGTGGGATTTGACCATTTCACCTGGACACACCTCAAAGGGTGTTTTGTTTTGTGTGCGGGCTGTAAAAACATCTATCGCGCACTCTTTTATTTCTTTGATGGACCTCCTTTTGTAGTTTGCGCTGACATTTACTGCTTGTTTTATGTCAGGGTAGAGATTATTGCTGAAGATAAATTTAAAACCTTCTTCCTCCTCCATGTCTGGTTCAGAAGAATTTGGTTTTCAAATTTTTTTTGTCCAGTCTCTCTTTTGGGAGAGAGAATCTGTCCTGCTGTACTGTATAATCTTTCAATAATCTTTCAATAGTTTTTTTTAAACAGTCTTTCAATAGTCATTCAATAAGGCCATGGGTGGTGCGTATCTTCTGGCTGACTCTCCACTGTGGAATCCATTGTGGGTGTGTTGGCGATGCTGTGGGTGGCCCCAGCTCAGTGATATATATACTAGAACATACATTATTGGCCCAACTTCTAGAAGGTGGGTGTAATATTACCTGTCCACTTTGCAGTGATTCAGTGGCCCAACTCCCCTCTCACTTTTGGTTACTTTCAAACTAACGAACAAATCAAAAAATCGCAACATGAAAGTTACTTGTAACTCAACACATTATAGAAATGTAGTAGAGTAGAAAGTACAGATACTTCATGTAAAATGTAGTGGAGTAAAAGTAAAAAGTACCCACATTTAATTCTACTTAAGTAAAGTACAGATACATGAAAAATGTACTTAAGTACAGTAACAAAGTATTTGTACTTAGTTACATTCCACCACTGATGAACACACAGCATGACAATCACAAACACCTGAACAACAATATGGAGGAGATAAGCAAGACATGCGATCTAGTGGTACTAAAAGTAACAAAAGAAAAAAAAAACAGCCAAATATGTCAGCAGTTTAGCTAACAGACTTTGGAATGGGTACATTTTGTCCTTGTCAAACCTGTTGAAGAGAACCAAACTAAATACTCTGAAACTCAAACAACTTACTGTATAACAGTTCATGCACCGCTAGTTGGCAGTGTAGTGCAAATATTGCATAACTTGCTGCTACCAATTGTTGAATTTAATTAGCGGTTTAGAATTAGCTTCCCCTAATTTTCATAAGACATTAGTGCTTTTGAAATTGCGGACCTAAATAAATAAATTAGTGCTTTTGAAATAGCTGAACTAATTTTTGGATTAGCGCTGCCCAGCAATGATAGTTGTAAAGGCCAGCTTAGCCTTACAAACTTTTAATTCTCTCTGTAAACTCTCTTTATCACATTTTAACTCCTTATATTGCTTGTCAGCCTCTTCTCGTGCATGTGTGCTTACCTTTAGTGATTCTGATAGCCATTGCACATGGCCCTGCACTTTTTAAAATTCTGCTTTGAGAATCTGTAAAGCTTCAAAATTTGTTATAGATGACTCAGCATCTTCTGCTTCAGTATCTGTATCTGCCATCTTTTTGTTTTGATTTTGTGAGAATCAATAAAATGGTTCTTATTTTAGTGTTCGCAGATACATTTAAAATCTTTTATTTAGCAGTGAGTTATTTAACAAATTCAGCTAGTTTTTAATTATTATTGTAATGTTTAACAAGTCTTTGTTCATTTAGTACCTCTTTTAGGTTTTACCCTCATTGAAAAAATATTGTAAGTTAATGCCTTTGTGGCAGTATTAACTTAATAGGACTTATCTTTTAAAACAATTACTATTAAACCAAGCTTGATTTTTGTTCTTTACTCAAACGCTTATTTAAAGACCTAAAATAAATGCAGTGTTCTTTCTAAAATGTTACCAGAAGATGTTTTGATTATGCTCTGAGAGAATGTGGCGGCCGTGGCGTAGTGGTAATGGCAGTCGTCCCCCGATCGGAAGGTTGGCGGTTCGAATCCCGGTTCCCCACACCATGTGTCGTTGTGTCCTTGGGCAAGACACTTAACCCCGAGTTGCTCCCGGTAGGACTGGAAAGCACCTTGCATGGTAGTCTGCCGCTACCGGTGTATGAATGTGTGTAGCATTCAATGTATGTAGCGCTTTGAGATTTTCACTAATGAAAAGCGTTATAAATTGAATTAATTATTATTATTATTATTATTTCGGTTTCAGTAAACTGCTTTATTGTTGGTGCAGTTATCTGGAGAGAAAAAAAAGGTACTTTCTGTTTGTTATTTTAACCTTTGTTTTATTTAAAATAAACAAGAGTATTTGTTTGCACACAGAACAACTTTAAAAAGTAATTTTTTAAACAAACATGCTGACATTTTCATGATTTTTTTAGAGACCTCTTCTGTTAAACATCTTTTAACCAACAGGTGAAAGTCACGGCTAATTTTTTTTTATCACGGAGTAACTCTATTTACTATTTCCAGATTTTAGGGACGGCGTGGTTGACTCCCGTTAGCTTAGCCTTAGCTTAGCCGTTAGCTTGTGAGTAGCATCTAACAACACGGAAAAAATATCAACTTTGGAAAGAGTTTGAGCCTGTATTTCTGCTTTCACTGTAGCAATACCACACAACAACAATTCTTTCAGGTGTAATAAATGAGCTTATTTGGCCAATTTGATGCGGAGGTCAAACCTAGATTTTGCACAGCAGCTATGACACGTCTTCGAACCCAAGGTCCAAACAGAACCAGAACCCCGAACCATAAACCGCAGTGACAATTCTTTAACCCAAACAGCTTCAAATAGCGTTTCAAAATTTGATTAAAAGCTATTTCTAGCTTCAAATGACATAAACATGCAGTTTATTGTTCACTTTCCAGCCTAAAACCATCTCTTAATAGCCAAAAACCAGAAGCACTTGCCGGGTACCCACCAAACGTGTTTCGGGCAGCGGAAGCGGCCGGTTTGCATTGAAAGTCTATGTTGAGATATGGCGAGGCGCGGCGATTCGTGAAGCGGCGCGTTTTGAGCGTTTCAAGCGGCGTTGCAGCACGCTGCAGTGCACGGCAATTCTTTTCCGCGCACGCGACTTGTCCGAAGCAGCCGACGCGTCGTGCAGCCAAAGTTCAAATATTTGAACTTTCGACGCTCGACACGTCGCAGCAACCAATCGGGAAAGACTCTGCTATGTGATGACACAACGATGACGGGACTTATTTTTGACTTTTTAAACTCACCCCAATGAGCCTCCATGAAGAAACCAGCCTCTGGTAAGAAACTTGGCATTCTTGCAGTTGCTGGTGTCCGCTCGAGCATACGATCACCCCAAACATAAAAAAAAAAAACGTTTTAATCTCAACAAAGACTTTCGGAGCTGCAGTTCGGCTCATAGAAAACCCACTCAAGTAGTAACTAGGCTCACGTACAGCTGATTTCATCTGCCCGGTGTACAAAACAACAAAACAAACCGACCGGAAAAGGAGCCAGACGCTCCTCCCATGCGCGTCATCAGACGCGTCTTCGGTGTGAACAGATTCTGCTGACAAGTGGCCAAAAGGGTGCTGCAAGAGCGTTTTGACGCGTTTGGTGGGAACCCGGCATTACTATGCCAACATGACACGTACGAGGCCACCAGTATGCAGGATATTAGGTCAGTATTAAACTGACACACTTTACCTTAATTAATTACTTATTCAGATTGAATAGTAATTCACGGATTCTATTTCTTTTCAGGATTACTATAACACGTCTGTGATCATTTGTGATGGACAATAAACCAGAAAACCATAAAGTGACAATGGAAACGTTATTTATACAGGGAATCCTCGACTTACGAACAAGTTCCGGACCTAAGAACCGTTCGTAGGTTGATGTTGCCGTATGTCGGGGACCAAAAACACGTGTCGTTCGTAGGTCCGGATTTTTGCCGTAAGTCGCGGCCATACCGCTAACGGAGCGTCGCACACAAGTTTATCGGCATTAGACTGAACAAGCGTACATACTGGTCCATAAACATGTATAGAACTTTATTTACAAACACTTAGCTAACACATTACACCACACATTAATCCACAAACACACACAGTACCTGTACATCATGTACAATACTGTAGAGTAATGTTAAACAGTGCTATTCAGCACAGCACATTCAATACTGTAATTTAAAAAAACTACTGTAGTGTACCTACATGTATGAAAACAAAGTGCCTTAGTGTACAGTCCAGTCCGGGAACTTTTAAAAGGTACAGTAATGTATTTTTCAACACAGAAAAAGCATAGAAAATACAAATCTCTTCCTCTCCATAAACAGTTCTCAACCATCAGCAGCAATTGATGTCAATCATAAACAGTTCTCAAACATCAGCAGCTATTGACATCCATCATAACAGTTCTCAACCATCAGCAGCAATTGATGTCAATCATAAACAGTTCTCAAACAGCAGCAGCTATTGACATCCATTATAACAGTTCTCAACCATCAGCAGCAACTGATGTAAATCATAAACAGTTCTCAAACAGCAGTAGTTATTGACATCCATCATAACAGTTATCAACCATCAGCAGCAATTGATCCATCCATCCATCCATCCATTTTCTTCTGCTTATCCGAGGTCGGGTCGCGGGGGTAGCAGCCTAAGTAGGGAGGCCCAGACTTCCCTCTCCCCAGCCACTTGGAGCAGCTCCTCTGGGGGAATCCCAAGGCGTTCCCAGGCCAGCCGAGAAACATAGTCCCTCCAGCGTGTCCTGGGTCTTCCTCTGGGTCTCCTCCCGGTGGGACATGCCCGGAACACCTCACCAGGGAGGCGTCCAGGAGGCATCCTAACCAGATGCCCGAGCCACCTCAACTGGCTCCTCTCGATGTGGAGAAGCAGCGGCTCTACTCCGAGTCCCTCCCGGATGACTGAGCTTCTCACCCTATCTCTAAGGGAGAGTCCAGACACCCTGCGGAGAAAACTCATTTCAGCCGCTTGTATCCGAGATCTTGTTCTTTCGGTCATAACCCAGAGCTCATGACCATAGATGAGGGTGGGAACGTAGATCGATCGGTAAATTGAGAGCTTTGCCTTTTGACTCAGCTCTCTCTTCACCACGACAGACCGGTACAGCGCCCGCTTCACTGCGGATGCTGCACCTATCCGCCTATCGATCTCACGCTCCAGTTTTCCCTCATTCGTGAACAAGACCCCGAGATACTTAAACTCCTCCACTTGGGGCAGGACCTCCTCCCCGACCCGGAGAAGGCATGCTACCCTTTTCCGGCTCAAGACCATGGCCTCGGATTTGGAGGAACTGATCCTCATCCCGGCCGCATCACATTCAGCTGCAAACCGCTCCAGCGAAAGCTGTAGATCACGATCTGATGAAGCCAATAGGACCACATCATCTGCAAAAAACAGAGAAGCGATTCTAAGGCCACCAAAACGGATCCTCTCAACACCTTGACTGCGTCTAGAAATTCTGTCCATAAAAGTTATGAACAGATTCGGTGACAAAGGGCAACCTTGGCAGAGTCCAACTCTCACCGGAAACGAGCCTGACTTATTGCCAGCGATGTGAACCATGCTCTGACACCGGTCGTACAGGGACCTAACAGTCCCATATCAAAGGGCCTGGTACCCCATACCCCATACTCCCCACAGAACCCCCCGAGGGACGCGGTCGAATGCCTTCTCCAAGTCCACAAAGCACATGTAAACTGGTTGGGCAAACTCCCACGCACCCTCCAGGACCCTGCTGAGGGTGTAGAGCTGGTCTAGTGTTCCACGACCAGGACGAAAACCACACTGCTCCTCCTGAATCCGAGGTTCGACTATCCGACGGACCCTCCTCTCCAGAACCCCTGAATAGACCTTACCAGGGAGGCTTAAGAGTGTGATCCCCTATAGTTGGAACACACCCTACGGTCCCCCTTTTTGAATAGGGGAACCACCACCCCAGTCTGCCAATCCAAGGGAACTGCCCCCGATGTCCACGCGATATTGCAGAGTCGCGTAAGCCAACACAACCCCACAACATCCAGAGCCCTAAGGAACTCAGGACGAATCTCATCCACCCCCGGAGCCCTGCCACCACGGAGCTTTTTAACCACCTTGGCGACCTCAGCACCAGAGATTGGAGAGCCCGACCCAAAATCCCCAGGCTCCGCTTCCTCAGTGGAAGACGTGCCAGTAGGATTGAGGAGGTCTTCGAAGTATTCCGCCCACCGACTCACAACATCCCGAGTTGAGGTCAACAGCACGCCATCCCCACCATAAATGGTGTTGGTCGCGTACCGCTTTCCCCCCCTGAGACGCCGGATGGTGGACCAGAATCGCCTCGAAGCCGTACGGAAGTCATTCTCCATGGCCTCTCCGAACTCCTCCCACGCCCGAGTTTTTGCCTCAGCAACCACCCGAGCCGCATGCCGCTTGGACTGCCGGTACCTATCTGCTGCTTCCGGGGTCCCACAGGCCAAAAAGGCCCAATAGGACTCCTTCTTCAGCTTGACAGCATCCCTCACCACCGGTGTCCACCACTGGGTTCGAGGGTTGCCACCACGACAGGCACCAACAACCTTACGGCCACAACTCCGATAAGGTGCCTCAACAATAGAGGCGCGGAACATGGCCCACTTGGGGTGAATGTCCCCCGCCTCCCTCGGAACGTGTTGAAAGCTCTCCCGGAGGTGGGAGTTAAAGCTCCGTCTTACGGAAGACTCTGCCAGCAGCAATTGATGTCAATCATAAACAGTTCTCAAACAGCAGCAGCTGTTGACATCCATCATAACAGTTATCAACCATCAGCAGCAATTGATGTCAATCATAAACAGTTCTTAAACAGCAGCAGTTATTGGCATCCATCATAACAGTTATCACACACACATCAACAGCAATTGATGTAAATCATAAACTGTTCTCAAACAGCAGCAGCTATTGAATCCATCAGCAGCAATTGACATCCATCAGAAACATGTTGCAACCATCATGTATGAAAAACCAGTGCCTTGGTGTACGGTCCATGAACTCTAAAAAGCTAGAAGCAACAGAAAAAGAAAACAAAATTCCCTTACTTTCATTGAAGTGGAGGAAGACAGGTTGTATTATGTGTTTCTCAAGTTCAAACCTGGATCAGATGGAACTGCTTAGTTCTATCCATGAATGTTGTACATTCATCAACCATGAATGATGGGTGCATGGGAGTCCAAGTGTGAGTTCAGGTGTGTGGTCCTGATGTGAGCAGGTCTGTCCATCAGATCAGGTGTGGTTATTTTTGGCAGCAGTCATTGAGGCAGAAGGTGCTGACACATAGGTGATGGATGAGAAGCTAGAGCAGCAGACAGGAGGCAGGACGACAGAGGCAGGCAGGACAGAGAAGAGGACACACGTTTGTCCATAAGGCAGGTGTAGGAGGTGTTCTGTGTAGAAATTCACACACACATGAACATCTGTAGTTAAAGCTGGACAATGAACTGCAAAGAAAACATAAAACACAGACAGAAAACAAGTTCTACTCACTGCATGTGTTCACAAACAGGTGACTCAGGAGAGAAGCTAGGCAGCAGGTAGGAGGCAGGATGACAGAGGCAGGCAGGACAGAGAAGAGGACACACGTCCATCCATGAGGTAGGTGCAGGAGGTGTTCTGTGTAGAAATTCACACACACATGAACATCTGCAGTTAAAGCTGGACAATGATCTGCAAAGAAAACATAAAAGACAGACAGAAAACAAGCTCTACTCACTGCAGTTGTTCACAAACAGGTGAATCAGGAGAGAATCTAGGCAGCAGGCAAGAGGTAGGACGACAAAGTTAGGCAGGACAGAGCAAAGGACACACGTCCGTCCATGAGGCAGGCGCAGGAGGTGTTCTGTGTAGAAATTCACACACACATGAACATCTGCAGTTAAAGCTGGACAATGACCTGCAAAGAAATCATAAAACATAGACAGAAAACAAGTTCTACTTGTGATGATGATGAACATCTGCAGAAATTGAAACACTGAGAAATACATGTTGTCCTTAGGTGTATGGTGTGGTACAGATGTGTGGATGGACCAGGGGCCGTGACACTTTGGAGTCTGTCAAGAGAGAGGTGATGATTACAGTAGATGTAGCTATAACATAAAACAGAAAATAAAGGAAAAAAATTAACATTTACCTTTCTGATGATTCTGTGCAGGTATGTGGAGGTGGACAGGTCAGTGATGGGATGGTGGAGCTGGTAGAGAAGAGGGGGAGGAGGAGGAGCAGCAGGCTGTGAACATAAGCAAATACAAATTGATTAACAGATGAAGTTACTGTGTATAACACGATACAACTCAGAAAAATCAAAAATCAAAATAACATTTCATTACTGTACCTGGAGGGAGGAAGCAGGGGGGAGGTGTCTTTTACTGGGGAGAGGGTGAGCTGTCCATGGACTACTCCTGGCTTGCAGATGGTGTTTCTTCTGGTGCACCAGCAGATCCTGGAGAAGGTGCAGAGACCTTTGTTACAAATTGGAGTATGCTGCTCTGCACCTGCTCCTGCTTTTTTTCATCCAAGATCTGCTGGTAACACGCAATGTCATCCAGGACAGCTCGAGAGACCCTGGAGAACCTCTCCCCATCGACGTCCTGCACCTCAATCCTAGCCAGGAAGCTGTAGAGGTCTTTAAAGGCCTTCGCCAACTCCTGCCTGGTGAAGGTCTTGGGCAGAAGGATGGAGGTGACCTGCTCCTCTTCCTTATCTGGGACGTGCCTGTCCAGTTGCATGAGGTCATCCGGGGACAACTCCTGTCCTGCTTCACCAAGCAGCTGTTGGATATCGTCCTCGTCCATCTCGATCTCCAGTGACCTACCCATCTGCACAACATCCTCGATCACACTGGCCACTTCCTGGGAACTGGGTGACTCCTGAACAAGCTGTGGACACAGCTTCTTCCACACGCCGCTCAGGTTGTTCTGCGTCACCCGTTCCCAGGAGTGACCAATGTTCAGCACAGCATCGTGGATGTTGTACTGTCTTCAGAAGTCTTTCAGTGTGACTTCTGGAGATTTTGTGGTTGCCTCCAAAGCGTCACGGATGACCCTCTGGAGGTAGTATGCCTTAAATGTACTGATGACCCTCTGGTCCATTGGCTGGATCAGAGACGTGGTGTTCGGAGGCAGGTACACCACCTTCACATGGTTGTTCAAGTCAGTGAGATCAGGAGGGTGCCCTGGAGCGTTGTCTAACACCAGCAGGACTTTAAAGGGAATGCTTTTGGCTTTGCAAAATCGTCGGACATCTGGCACAAATTGTTTGGTGAACCAATGTGAAAACACAGCCAGGGTGACCCAAGCCTTCCGATTTGCAGTCCTGTCACTGGCAGATCTTTTTTATTAATATGCTGGTGAAGATTCTCAGTCGTCCAGGACATGATAAAATCAAAAAAGGCGTTCAATACAGGATCAACTGGACTTTATTAAATAAATAAAGTCCAGTTGATCCTGTATTGAACGCCTTTTTTGACTTTTTTATTAATGTTTTTGAAGGCTCTGGGGTTTTCAAATTGATAAACCAACAAAGGCTTCAGTTTGCAATCCCCAGAAGCATTCCCCCCGAACAGCAAGCTCAAACGCTCCTTGCCAACCTTGTGACCTGGTGCTGTTCGTTCGTCTCTGCTAATGTAGGTCCTGTCGGGCAAACGCTTTCCAGAACAGGCCTGTCTCATTGACATTAAACACCTGCTGGGCAGTGTACCCGCCATCCCTGATGATCGCAGCCAGTTGATCTGGGAAGGCCTCAGCTGCCTCGTGGTCAGCACTTCCGGCCTCGCCTGTTTAAATGCACACAAACATGGCATGGTTAAACTGTTGTAACATTGTAATAAAAGGAGAAATTGAAAAAAAAATCATAAGTCAGGGACTACCTACTAAAAAATAAAAAATGAGAAATTAAATGCTCACCTTGTATCTTCAGGTTGTACATGTTGGCTCTCTCCTTGAAGTGCTGAAACCAGCCTTTGGAGGCATTGAATTGCTCTGGTCCACTGCCCCCCTCTCCACCATCAGCCCTCGCTGACGTGCTGCTTGACATGCCTTCTCCAGGATCGCTCTGTTGTGACGTGCCTTCTCCTGAATCACTCTGTGATGCCCCTTCCCCCCCTGCACCTCCCTCACTCCTCGCTTTTAGCTGGAGCGCACGGTAAATCATGCGCGCTTTCTCCCTTAGCACAGACATTCTCACAGGTACACGCCTTTGAGCATTGTCTTCAATGAATAGCACTAGCAACCTCTCCATATCCACTATCAAACCTGTCCTCTGCTTTGTTATGATGGTAGACCTCATGGGAGCCGAGTCACGTACATGCCACAAAATCCTGTCTCTGTCCTTTATGATCGTCTTTATCGTTGAACGCGCTAACCCTAGCTTCTCTCCTATTGCGCTCGGTGTCAAGCCCTGATCTGCCAATTTTATTATTTTTAGCTTCGTCTCCAGTGTTATAGTTTTCCTGGGTTTCTTACCCGTACCCGTATCCGCTGACTTTGATGCTCTCTTGGGTCCCATTTTCAGATTTGTCCAACAATAAGCTAATGCTAAATCGCTGATGCTAAAGCTAATGCTAACTAATGATAACTCGCTAACTGTACTCACTGTGTTCTTCACTCACCGAAACTCAAACCACGTGGGTCAAAATGGCGCGTCCCTTTAAATACTACCACAGAAACTGGAGGAATCCCTCCGCCGCCTTTGTTTCGCCAGGTAAAGTTCGGTTGTGTATACATCCACCGGTCACCCCATCCCTACTCATCTCGCGGAGTACAGTACTTTTCCATGGTCATGCGCACAGTCATGCGCCAACAGCCAAGGTAACCCCCTCCCCCACCGTGCCGTAATGACGCACTTATGCCGTAGCTCAATTCCATACTTTGAATGGGGTTCGTTCATAAGTCCCGGATTATTATGCCGTAGCTTGAAGTCATACTTCGAATGGGTTAGTTCATAAGTCCTGTTTTCGTGGCGTACCTCAAGTTCATCCTTTCACTTGGGCTCGTTCGTAAGTCCGAGTTGCCGTAGGTCGAGGGCGCCGTAAGTCGAGGGTTCCCTGTAGTTGACATGTCAGAGACACTGCCTTTTATTTAAAAAAATAAAATCAACTAAAATTAACATCATTACACTTGATTGACTGATTTCAATTTCTTACTAATTAAACTCATCAGCAAATTTAATTGTAAACAACAGACATAAATAATGAGAATGACAGTATTACTTTTATCTGTAGGCTATTTTTCTTAAAGTTTAGTTATCAGCTTAAGATGAGATAAGGGAAGGAGGAAGAGAGGAGTTTAAGAGTGAGGAGGAGGAAATCTATTTTGAGTTTAACCAGACTGACACCCTTCCATACGGAAACCAGCTCGACTCATTGCATGTTCCAGTAAACAATCAGCAATTCTGTACATGTTTAGACGTTCCGTCTCGGTTTAGTTAGAGTTGAGAAGCAGTCTTGGACTCAACGGGTCGTGGATCCGGTGAAGTCCAGTTGCATGTTCCAGTAAACAATCAGCAATTCTGTACATGTTTAGACGTTCCGTCTCGGTTTAGTTAGAGTTGAGAAGCAGTCTTGGACTCAACGGGTCGTGGATCCGGTGAAGTCCAGTTGAACTTCAGTGTGTTTACTGATTCAACGTTCCGTTGAAGCCTGCTTTCTATGGCAGAAGCCATGGCACTTCCTGGTCAGTCTCAAAATAAAGCTTTCCTCAAAGAAAGTTCATTCAGGAACTTGGAACTTTTTAGCTCTGTTGAATTTATGGAGACATCCATAGATTCTCAGCTGATAAACCAGTCTTTGACTTATGACTGCTATCTAGCTGTGAGAGAAAGAACATGATAGTTCTTATTGTCCATTCCAACTGAAACGTTCACGGAAGCAAACACTTTTCTAAAAGTGTTGAGATCAGAAACTCAGTCTCCTGATTGGTCGTGGACCAGTGGAAGGGAGTGAAAAGTGAGACTTAGAAAGTCAAGGTTAACAGAGAGTCTGTTTAGAAAAGCAGAGAGCATTGTTTTCAGAGGACAGGAGACAGAGCGGCAACTTTAGTCTACGACTTGATTCA
>JBBPBX010064296.1:0-20293 GCA_038048925.1 Garcialebias charrua | reverse complement strand
TATGTACATGTATGCACATGTACCGGTATGTACATGTATGCACATGTACCGGTATGTACATGTATGCACATGTACCGGTATGTACATGTATGCACATGTACCGCTATGTACATGTATGCACATGTACCGCTATGTACATGTATGCACATGTACCGCTATGTACATGTATGCACATGTACCGCTATGTACATGTATGCACATGTACCGCTATGTACATGTATGTACATGTACCGCTATGTACATGTATGTACGTATGTATGTATGCATGTATATATGTACGTGTACATGTACATGTATGTATGCAAGTATGTATGTACCGGTATGTATGTAAATGTGACAGTATTTACCTCTCCATGGCCAATGTCCATTGCTTCCAAGTCATCAACACGAGACTTCCTCACCCTGGGGCGGCCGTGGTGTAGTGGTAATGGCAGTCGACCCCTGATCGGAAGGTTGGAGGTTCGAATCCCGCATCCGCCCACCATGTGTCGTTGTGTCCCTGAGCAAGACACTTAACCCCGAGTTGCTCCCGGTAGGTCTGGATGGCGCCTTGCAAGGAAGGCTACCACTACCGGTGTATGAATGTCTGAATGAATGGGTGGATGGCTGGTATTGTAAAGCACTTTGGGGCTCCTCACAGGGGGCTGGAAAGCGCTATATAAATAAGCTCCATTTATCCTCTCCCTGCGAGATCGCTCTTCCTAGAAAACAAAACCGAGCTGTGACGGTCCACACAGACAAATGGTTTTATGGCATAACTTCACAAACAGGAAGTCTTACCCAAATTATGTCCTCCTTCTCGGTCTCCTGAAGCTGGTAAGAGGATTTTTGACAGCTCCTGATCCGACTCCATTTTCCCTATGATACGTTCCTTTTCTGCTTCACTCTGAGCACTCGCCAGCATGGTACAATACTGAACTGTGCGTGTGAAAAACACAAACAATTTCAAAATATTAATTATTATTATTAATAATAATATATCTCCTTCACCGTATTCATCTGAGTGTTCATCTCGTACTTTTCCAAACTGGTCTTCATCTCCTTCCTGCAAACCAGAAAAATGATTACTTTTATAATTTATTTTGAGCACAAACATCTGGATGTTCCAAAGCTTCTGAGGACAAAATTTACAATAACTTTCATCAGTGAAATTCAAAGTCAGGTGAATCTTATTTTCAATGAGGGTCAGTTCGTTGTGCAGAAAGCTGAGAACAAAAAGGAATATACAGGTAGTCCCCAACTTACGAGCGCTCTTACTTACGAGGTTCCGGACTTACGAGCTGGCGAATTTTTGGAAAAAACGCAAAAAATACCGAGTTTTTCTGTGTTTTTTCACCACAGTTCGTTAGCTAAACATGTGGACACACGTTTCCGATCATTTTTATGCACTCATAAGCAGTTTTTCGATGAAAAACAAGTGTTTGTAGTCGCGCTAGCAAAACCGTTCCAACTTACGAGCGAAATTCCGGACTTACGAGACACGTGGCGGCCGTTCCAATTTACGAGATTTCCGTGTTACGAGCGCCTCGTTGTAACGGAACTCGCTCGTAAGTCGGGGACTACCTGTAACATCATGAAAAAAAACCTTTACCTCTTCATCAGATTCAAACTGCACATTCACACCATATGTTTCATCAATGCTGTCATCTGTTAATAAATGGAAATGTCTCGTCACATTAACAGGAATAAAAATCTTAAAGAGTAAACATAGCTGCACTATAGATATCTCCTAAATTTTCACAAGTTGGCATGAGTTGTCTAAAACGTTCAAGTGTGAGAGGGCCTTATGACACATTCATTCTGATGTTTAAGATGAATAGATAAATGAATAAGTCATTTAATGGTGATGGATTTTACTCACATGAAGCGTCACCAATAAAGGGAATTGTGCCTGCCATTCTTCAAGCTTGAAGATGCTTTTCCAAACAGGGATTTCCTGTAATAACATTAACCAGACTTGTGGTTATAAATTAGAAAATTAAGAAAAAAACTATTTTAGTTTTACAGTTCGAATTACATTACACATGAGAATAATCACTTATTCATTACATGTCAAGCTCAGATATTTGTGTGGGTCCGAGTACAAATGCAGCTGCCAGGAAAAAGACAAAGAGAAGATATATGGATGCAGTTAGAGAGGACATGAAGGTAGTTGGAGTGAGGACATGAGGATGCAGAGGACAGTGAGGTGGAGGAGGATGACTCGCTGTGGCGACCCCTGAAAAGGGAAAAGCCGAAAGAAGAAGATGCTCACCGTTTCACACAGGGACCCTTTGCACAGCTAACAGAAGCTAGCTAGTAGTTGTTGAGCAGACTGAAATGGGAGGTTTGCTGGTGGCCTGTCTGATCCGTGATCAACAAGCCAAGGGGCAGCAGAACCAAACGTTTGGTTCAGGTTGCTATTATTTTTTTAAGTGTTTGCAGTCTGTGCGACTCACTCGTGTATCCTCTTAGCTTAGCTGCTAAGAAGCAACCCGTGTATCCTCTTAGCTTAGCTGCTAAGAAGCAACTGGGGGAAGAGACCCCGCGTGCCTCCACCTTTCTTTTCCCTGCGACTCTTAACTTCCACGGCACGCGCGAGCACAAACCTCAAACGAAAATTTAAAATTGTGGAATATTGCCACTAGCTAGGTTTATGTTAAATATCATTAGTTGGCTAGCTCTACCGTTAGCTAACACGAGCTGAGACAATACCCATATTTCTGCGAGAAATGCACACCAACATCGCCTGTTAAAAAACATTTAAATACCAACTTCATACATTATGATTAAAAAAACATACTTACTGGTATCTGTTACGATATTTCCCAAGAGAAGAGTGAAACGCGCTCAAAAATGAGGCATGCGCAGTGTGCGTGTGTGGTTCTATTCTGAGCATGCGCGAGATGTCTTTTTATCGCGATATGATACGGGATTTGTTCACACTTATCAAAAACTTACTTTTTCTAAATGAAACGAGCTCAAGTTAACTGAGCTACTGAGATTTTTTGACCACAAATTACAAGTAACTTACTAAAAGTGAGTCTTAATCACTATTTGATGAAAACTGATTTAAGTCAATTTACTATTTTTAATTAAATACCATGTTTCCATTTACAGTGTACATACTGGTTCATAAACATGCACAGAACTTTGTTTACAAACAGTTAGCTAACATACTTTCATCTAAAAACACATACCAGTGCTGTATTTAATGTACAACTGTAGGCTACTGTTCGTAAGTCCGTTCGTATGTCCGAGTTGCTGTAAGTCGAGGGCGCCGTAAGTCGAGGACTCCCTGTACTTAACTAAAAATTGTTATTGTAGTAGCTGAGCATTGTCCTCAACACAACAAAATGTACAAAGTATTTGCTCAAAGCCTTGCCATCAAATGTTACAGTCAACACTGTTTTTCTGTTAGCAAAATATCTCGACACATAAGATGGATTTCATCGAAACACTCAAAAAGTACAGTATTTTCTGGTGTATAGGTCGCACTTGTGTATAGGTCGCATTGTCCAATTATCACCAATAGATTGGAAAAATCCCTAGATAGGTTGCACTGGTGTATAGGTCGCACCTACGTTTAGCTCTGCTGCAAATGTCTGCCACAGGAGTGCACAGCAAGGCTTTTAAGAAGATTAACACTTAAAAACAATTATTTGTTTGATAAAAATTATAGCAAATATATGTCTGAGCTGAACTTTTCCTTAATAAATGAACGTAATTGTGAAATGAGCTGGATTTAAAAATTTGTTTCACCGAAAGTGATAACAAGCCATATATAGGTCGCACCTGAGTATAGGTCGCAGGCCTTGAAAAAACCATAAAAAGATGCGACCTATACACAGGAAAATACGGTAATAGTTGGCCTTCATAAAAGAAGTGATTCCTCAGTAAGCAGTACAGATATTAAGCTAAAGCTTGCTGTAGCTGAGTATTATTCCTGAACACATACGGTATTTTTCAGACTACAGTATAAGGCGCACTTAAAATTATTTTATTTTCTCCAAAATTGACATTGAGCCTTATAATCCGGTGCACCTTATGTATTAATTCTGGTTGTGCTTACTGACCTTGAACCGATTTTATGTGGTGCATGGCGCTCAGAAATGTGTATTATTTTGTATTTTATGTATTATTGAACAATGTAGAAAGTTATTGTGAATGAGTTGAATAAAGTTGGACTTATTTGACTGTTTTGTTCCATTTAATGTGCCTTATAATCAGGTGTGCCTTTTGTATGAATACAAACCCATTCATTGATATTGCGCCTTATAATCTGGAGCGGCTTAGTCTGAAAAAGATGGTACTGTATTTTAAATGCAACACATTACATGTTTTGCTTAAAACATTGGCAATAACTTTTGGAGTCAACCCTGTCTAATTTTTAGCTAAATATCTCACAAACCGCCAAGCTCATTCCAAAAAACTTCTCAAAAGGCAATCAGTGGATGTACATACAACTAATTAACTTTTTGAAAACTCAATTCAAGTTGGCCACTGCAGATAATTGACCTTAGCCCACACAATAAAGGCTACATCTCAGTGATTTTTAGACATATTCAACTAAAATGTGGTATGGTTAATGTTAGTATGTATTAATAAAACTTTTTTCCAAGGCCTGATAAATCACACAATGTATAACAATACTGCATGAGACTGTGCATATTAAGTTAAAGGTTTGACTAAAACAGCTATTTTTATATAATTTCTTATTTTAAATGATCTCAGTTTAAAATTCTGTCATGAAAGGCATTGTGTGATATGCATTTGATGAAAGCTAAGCTTTAAATTAACTCTGCATTTTCAAGGAGTTTAGCTGCATGTGATGGACTTGGGACCTGTTCAGGGTGTACCCCGCCTCTCGCACAGTGATGGCTGGAAATGGGCACAGTGACCCCCGCAACTCAAAAAGGAAGAAGCAGGAAAGATAATAGAGGACTGGATGGAGTTTACTGTTTTTAAATACAGTACGTTAAAAAAAAGTAAAAAAAAACAACAACAAAAAACAGAAGACAAGAATTGGAACAACAAAATATTGCATGATTATCTCATGTAAGAAAACCACAATTCTTTCTCAGAGGGCTTTTGTACCAAATACTTTAAAACTGCTAGATAAATATTGCCAATAAAAAGCACAACATAAACTTGGATGTCAACTTCAATTGACTATGGAACCACAAGGTATTCTTAGTTTCAATAGAGCACTCGCCTCCACCAAATGTTTAGTTGCATCAAAGCTGTCAGTTGCATAACAGTGGTTGATAAGAGATTGAAAGCATTTTCTTGGAAAAGGGCAGAAGCTTACATGTGCTCTGAGAGGGATTCAAACTGGATCTGCTTGTTTGTGGGTGTTCACACGAGTGCACATGTGCAAGAGGAACCTATTAGAGTAACGTTTTTTTTTATCCTATAATACTTGTAGAAAACAAAAGCAGATTTATGCACACACTTCTCCCGTTTCAGCTGATCTAAATGCCAAGAGGCGCAGACACAGGAATGGTATTTTAAGGTCTCAGGAAGAGGATGTGGGGAAATAAGGAACACATACTAATTTTCATGGTTGGAATAGTTGGACATTACTCGAGGGGCAAGTAAAGATGAACTCGTGCATAAAAACAGAAAATCAGTTAAAACATGCATTCGTATCTTGAAATATGTTGAGGACTCCATTATAATAAGTGAGTCTGTGTGGCTTCTGTGTACATAATTATGTTTTTTTGTTTTTTTGAGACACAAAAACACTCCTTTCTCCAATGAAAGGGGAAAAAAAGTATTTCATTTCTACACAGAAAACACTTTAATTGGCCAAACACACTGCATGTTGCAGCACTGAGCAGGAGCTATAGGGTGGCTTGTTGTTAGCTGCACTCTGCTGTGCTTGTTAGGAAGCCACAGTGCAGAATATTCCAGGCAAACTGAACTATACACCAACAGTTGACTCACAGCTGAACAAGTGTCAGACTCATTCAGCCTAAGCCCGCTTCTGTAAACAAAACAGTCCTTTTTGATAAAAAAACAAAAAAACAAAATAAAAATCAATAAAATAAAATTATATTTTACTGCTTTTAAAGACTTTCCCAACAACGGTTTCTGTTAGGAAATAAGGGATGCAAGCAAACTACACTGCCTGGCAAAAAAAGAAAAAAAGCTGCCACCTGGATTTAACTAAGCAAATAGGTACGAGCCTCCTATTGGACAATTACTGCATGGGTGATTATCTTTCACCAGGCAACAAGTTATTTAACCCCAACTGTTGCAATGAGTTGCTTCTTATTTCTAAAAACAACCATGTGGAAAGACACATCACGTGGTCGTGGAAAAGATGTCAGTCTGTTTCAGAAGGGTCAACTCAATGGCATCAAGCAGAGAAAACATCTAAGGAGATTGCAGAAACTACTGTACTAAAATTGGGTTAAGAACTGTCCAACACATTATTAAAAACTGGAAGGATAGTGGGGACCCATCGTCTTTGAGGAAGAAATGTGGCCGGAACAAGATCCTGAATGATCGTGATCGGCGATCACTTAAACGGTTGGTGAAATCAAATTGAAGAAAAACAGTAGCACTCAGGACTATGTTTAACAGTGAAAGTAAGAGCATTTCCACACACACACTGTAAAGGGAACTCGAGGGATTGGGACTGAACAGCTGTGTAGCCTTAAGAAAACCACTAATCAGTGAGGCTAACTGGACAAAATATGGCTTCAATTTGCTATGGAGCATAAAGATTGGACTATGGAGCAATAGAAGAAGGTCATGTGGTCTGATTAGTCCAGATTTACCCTGTTCCAGAGTGATGGACGCATCAGGGTAAGAAGAGAAGCAGGTGAAGCGATGCACCCATCATGCCTAGTGCCTAGTCATAAATGCAAGATCTTGGTGAACAATTAATAAAACACTGGATGGAAATAGATCTTGTGACATTGTAGAAGCTTATCGAAACAAGGCCACAGCAAATGCATGCTGTAATCAAAGCCAAGGGCAGTCCAATAAAATATTAGTGTGTGTGACCTTGTTTTGGTGGTGACTTGTTTTTGGCCAGGCTGTGTATTTGGAACATTTATTTCCCTGCAAGACTATAATAAGATGTAAAACACTTGATAAATATTAATACAGAAATTGACCTGTTTTATATCTTGCACAGAAAGTTGACCGTTACATCACTGGAAATCTTTTTGCAGCGTGACAGCTGAAAAACTACTGGTGTAAATTCTTTGAAAATGCTTCATTTGAGAAGATAACCTACTGTATGTTTGATTTCATACTTTGAAATGAGTACCCTTAAAGGTTGGCAGTTTTAGATATCAATTTGTTAAGAGCAGGATTAATCTGTTGGCTCATCTGAAAAGCTCTTTAATGAACATTTGACATAAAAAAAAAAAAAGTGTTACGGCTGCACTCTAAGGAAAGAAGTCAAACTGTGATGAACGCTACTTCACAAGTCTGTTCATTAACTAAACGTTTATTGAACAAACCATATAGCGTGTATTATTGCTAAGACTGATATGATGTATCAACATCAGTTTCTACTGAAATGTTTCTTTTGAAGCTAATAAATGAGGTGCAGAGCAGAAACTTCAGAGGACTGCGATGGACAGAGATGATTTCACAGTCTGTGGGGCGAACACACAGACCTGATGTGGTGCTTTGATCCAGTGGACTAATTACTATATCTAAATGTAGCATGGGCTAGATTCAGTAGATACTGAATGCAAATACAGGGAACAGAAAATGACCAGTTGCAACTGTGCTGATTGTATTCAGCTTTCAGCAGCTTGTTGCCATGGATTTGAAGCCTGAATGCACGTCCAACTGAGGGAGTTCAAGGATTTATGCACAGGAATAAAACTTCTTAAGCAGCCAAAAACAAATTGTTTTTGGTTGAGACAAAGCATGCAAATTTGAAAACAAAAGAAAAGGGAAAGATAAGCTGTATGCAGACATGTCTGCTATGACTTTACTTTCCATTATGTAGGTTGTTTTAAACCTAAAGTTGACATTTGACTCAGCAATATTGGCTTTCTGAAGTCCTACACAGATGTTTTGGACTTTAAAATTGCTGATAAGGATCAAAAGTATTCCTCCTTCAGACTAAAAATAGTTGGCATTTAGATTTAGTGTCTTATTTTCAGATAAACATTAAAAAGCCATTTGGTGCCTGGTACGCTGCTGATGCTGCTGCCAAGGACAAAGGGAGAAAGCAGCAGATCATCAGTTCTGTTGAGAAGGTAATTGGCAGCAACCTGCCCTGACTCCAGGTTCTGTACACCTCCAGAACCTTGAGGTGGGACATAAGGATTGCTGCTGAACTTGCCCACCATGGAAACAACTTTTAGAGCAACTCCCTTTTTAACTGGAGGTCATGGACAAGCAGAACGAGTACCACAAACCATAAAAACAATTTTAACAACTATAAAACACCCAGTCGGATATCTTCTGTTCCCACCATCCTTCCATCCATCCATCCCATCCATCCATCCATCCATCCATCCATCATATTTATCTGCTTCTTCCTTTTCAGGTCACTGGGGTCACTGGTATCCATATCTAGCCATCACTGTGTGAGAGACGTGGGACAGCCTGGACAGGTAGCAAGTCCATCACAGGGACACATAAGGTGTAGAGACAAACAAGACAACCATTCACTCTCTCACAATTCAATTCAATTAGTTCATTTATATAGTGACAAACCACAAGAGAAGTGATCTCAGGGCACTGAACAGAAACATTCATATATGAAAATAATAATTTAACACTATTTATCTGAGGAGAAGACTGCTTTCAATTTAACTCCATCACAGAACTCTCATCCTGAGCCAGCACAAAGGCGACAGTGGAAAGGAAAAACTCCCTCAAGAGGAAGAAACCTTTAACAGAACCAGGCTCAGGACGAGCGGCCATCTACTCTGACCGGCTGAGTTTAAGAGGAACATATACACAAAGCAGGTCAATAACCACATGTTAATACTGTATAGAAATAGTATACAATGAAAACTAGTCAATTTTAGCAAATATTTTAAGGAAATTAGGTCAATTTGTCCTCTAGTAGTCTAAGTTTAAAACAGCATGACAAGCCAACCCTAACTATAGGAATTATCAAAAAGGAAGGTCTTAATCCCAGTCTTAAAACTGGATAATGTGTCAGCCTCATGGACAGAAACTGGAAGTTGGTTCCACAAGAGAAGAGCCTGATAACTGAAAGATCTTCCTCCTATTCTGCTTTTGGAGACTCTGGAATGTGAGATAACCTGTAGTCTGAGAGATAAGTGCTCTGTTAGGAAAATATGGGACGATTACATCTCGAATATAAGATAGAGCTAGGTTGTTGAGAGCTTTGTAGGTTAGAAGTAAGATTTTGGAATCAGTTCTGGACTTGACAGGGAGCCACTGGAGAGAAGCTAAAACTGGAGAGATATGATCTCTCCTACTAACTCCATAGTTAAGACTCTGGCGGCAGCATTTTGGATTAACTGAAGACTTTTTAAAGAAGTATTTGGACACCCAGATAACAAACCATTGCAATAGTCCAGTCTAGATTATGATAAATGCATGAACCAGTTTTTCTGCATAGTTTTTAGATAAGATGTTTATCTAATTTTAGTGATATTACGCAGATGGAAGAAGGTGGCTCTAGTTACGTTTTTAATGTGGGGGATAAAAGACATATCCTGATCAAAAATAACACCAAGATTTTTAACATTAGAACTGGAGGCCAGAATAATGCCACCTAAGGATGGCGAAAGACTGAAAAATGTATTCCCAAGATGCTCATCCAAAAACTAAAACCTCAGTCTTGTCTATGTTCAACAGCAGAAAATGTAGGGTCATCCAGGTTTTTATGTCTTTCATAAGACATGCTTGCTCACTCTCACCTAGGGGCAATTTAGAGTTACCAATCAACCTAGCATGCATGTTTTTGGTCTGTCGGAGGAAACCGGAGTGCCTGGAGAAAACCTGAAAGTTATGCACCATAACTCATGTTCCCTGAAGAAGGGAACGAGGTGCAACACGATTGCTATGGGAATCAGCGCCCCCGCGCCGTTACCTGAAGTAATACACTCACGCCTTAACAGCTACGGCGTCAGCGTCGCGCCAGAGGCCCCGCCCTCTGGACATTTAAGCGGCTGACGCCCGTCCATCTTCCTCTAAAATGCACTTCACCGAGCTTTCAGCATTGAAAGGGCCAGATGTGTTGCACCTCGTTCCCTTCTTCAGGGAACATGAGTTATGGTGCATAACTTTCAGTTCCCTTTCAGTCGGTCTCTCGGTGCAACACAATTGCTATGGGAACGTATCCATTCACGCCCTTGAAATGCTCAGCAAAATGCATGAGAGAACATCTGCCTTAATACGGCAGGCATTTCCCATCCGCTACCCACAAGGTATGTAGAGAGCACATCCTGAGAAGAAAAATGCCATATGTAGAAACATGGTCCTGATGTTACCACTGGGCACATAAATGAAAACACCAGCTAGAGACAGCATAAGTGTCCTCTGCTAGTGTGATTACTCATCATCTCCTTTTCCCCTGGAAATATTGAGAAGCAGGAGGAAAAGAGCAAAGGACCTATTACGCCACTGGCAATCAGATGGCAATGTGGAGGTAGAAAACCCAGTTCAAGCACAGGGTAACCTTCCAGGTCCCCAGGGGAAAAATTTATGTACAAGGGGCACGCACGAGTCCCTCATCTGCTTCATGAACAGACAACTGCTAGGACTGTCAAAGAGGCCCATCCTGATGTTGGAGAACTGTCAGAGGAGAGGGGAACCCTTCCACTGAAGCATCTCCCAAGTAAACATAAACACCAAGGGTGTCCCTTGTGTATGCTGTTATTGTTGATACAAAGACAATCAGCCTTAGGCCCTCAGCCATTCCCTTCAGTGGCCAGGCTGAAGGCTGCCACAGCTCCGGACACGGGTGCAGAATCTACCCACGTGCCTGAGTCAGCAGGTCTCTGTAAGAAGGCAACTGCCATGGTATCCCTGAACATTGAGACGTAGAGGTCACAGTGTAAGCTGGCTCCGCATGGGGACAAGCCCAACAAGGTTCTTCCAAACCGTGACCAGACCTGATCCATGACTCGTGGGTTCAGTCTTATTCTGATTCCAAAAGAAACCCTCTTGAAAGGGCATTCGCACCGTGACTCAGTTCACTCGGAACCTGAGTCGCCCTGAGTGACAATAATCCTGGAGTGTACCAAGTGAGCATCCTCTGTGTCAGGGTGAGGAGGACGTGGGATCTCGCCCCCCCTTCCCAGTCACTGAAGGACACCGTGGTTTTGTTATCTGATTACGCCAGGACGTGCCGTCCCGCAATCAGACCTTTACCAAAGAAGTATTTTGCTGACAGGTGTATGGCCAACAACTGCAGGAAGTTGATGTACAATCTTGCTTCCTGCTCATTCCAGAGGCCTTGGGCATTCTGATTTCTGCAGACTGCCTCCTCATCCTGTTTCCGAGGTGTCCGTCGTGATAATCACATGGGATGACACCTTACCTTACGGGACCCCTTCCGTGAACACAGCCAGTTCCCCCCAAGGTTCCGGGGCCCTCAGGCACTTTGAAATGATTCTAAATTTTTCTGCTCACCCAGACGGGGCAGGTTGTTTTTGTTGGTTTAGTCATGTATGCAGGACCCGTATCTTCAGCAATGCGTGTGGCACACGGTATGGTTTCCGCCAAGAGGCCTAAAAAGGCGTTGGCGCACTTACAGGGGAATCCGTTGATTCAATTTAAACTTTTGCCAGGCAACGGCGAATCGAGGAAGCACGTTCCTCTGAGAGCCATGCCTTGTACTGGATGGTGTAGACCTGCACTCCCAGAAATACAGTAATCCGTGATGGGGTCAGGTCACTCCTTTGTGAGTTTCTGAAAAAATCAGAGAGACTCCATGCGAGAGATCACCCTGCAGGAGTGTGACTGGGCCTGCTTCCAGCCAAAAACCAGGAGGTCATCCAGGTAGTTCATAATCCTGACTCCTTGATTCCTAAGAGGGGTCAGGGCTGCATCCAGACATTTAGTAAATGTACGAGGAGCAGTCTTCAAACCGAAGGGTAAGACTTTGTATTTATAAGCTTTCCCTTCGAAGGCAAACCGGAGGAATTTCCTGTGCCTCCTCCAGACGCCCACATGGAAGCGGGCGTCTTTCAGATCCACCGTACATGCGTAGTCTCCAGGTCTCACGGACTAGGGGACCTGCCGCAGTGTCAACTTGAAAAATTCTTGTTTTCTTGCCCAGAGTCCTGAGATCCAGGGCCGGTCTCAGGGATTCATCTCTTTTGGGCACCAGGAAGAACTTGAGCCCGCAACGCATCCGTTGTGATGACCCGTTCATTTGTCAGACACACCCTCCAGGTCTGCGCGTGCGCCATGAGCCTGGGAGGGATGTCTAGCGGCTGCTTGCTTCATTTGAGTGCAGAAGGGGTGGCCTTTGACCCCTCTCGCGTACTCTGGAGCAGGCTGGTCTGCCCAGCAGAAGACATTGCGAGGTCTGACTGTCTCAGGCAAAGCTCGTGTGTCCCACTGCGGTTCGTAGTCTGACCTAGTAGGTTGTGTTTCACCAAAGTGGTGAGTCAAGAACCAGGGCAGTCTGTGCTCTGGTACTTTCATTCTTGTATATGCATGAAACAGTGTTTGCTTTTCATTACACATACAGTAGACGAGTTATTGTTTAGTGCGCACACACATACCACCAGCTCCTTGTAGCATTTTACAAGTGAAGTCTGGGCTCAAAAGGTCAGGTTCCCGTACTGCGTGAGCGGGCAAACCTGAGGCCCTGTTCCCATTTTGGGACCAGGACACATTCAGTAGTCTGAGATTTTATTGTCGTGTGTGGATGGCAATTTTTCTTTATTACACAAGGGTCTGAGTGTTCTTGTGTGTTTAGACGTTCCGAACCAGCTAGTATGTGTTCCTTAAAAACACAGAAACTGGTGGTAAAAATTCGGCATTTTCTCTCCTTCTGTGAGTGAGAGCGCCTGTAATGGTGCAGGGGCATCTCCTTTCCTCTTCTTTTGCTGGTGGCCCCTTGCAGCTCCTGTAGCTTTTCTGCCTAGTGGACCTGCGATACCGAGGCCACTTGTCCTTGTCCATCCCACCAGGGCCCCTCGGGCCCTGAGATGGTTAACGTCAGAGAGTCATCCATAGCCTCATGGGTGGATAAGCTCTCAGCGTCATTGACATTTTGTCATAGGCATAGGAAAACTACCAGGTAGCGTAGCTGAACAGGTAGCTGAAAATCCTCCTCCTGGACTGTGTTGGACAGAGAGTCTCCTTGTTAGCCGGGGCTAAACGTGGAGGTACTCATGAGCCCGCGAGCGGTGCTAAGACGGGCCCTCGAGCAACGTAGCATCGGTAAAAAAACACTTAGTTATGCGATGAATTCTACCGTCGATTCGGCTGGACAGAATAGCAAAACAGGCAAAATATGAGAAGGTTAGCTAGCAAGCTAGGCCAAGCATTTTCACATACCTCCCGATGGAGTCCTTCGTTGTCTGCTCGTAGCCGCGCTAATCGTGTTAGCAGCGCTGTCTTCCGTCACGTGTTGTCGTGGGTGCCCCTGGTTAGCCATGCTAACCGTGGGAGCTAGCCAGATAGCAGCACAGTTATTCCATTTCCACTCTCCTTTCTCCGGGGTCATCCGCGAGAAAAGCTTAGAGTGTCCTTGCGTGTAGCATCCCTGAGCAGAACGGACAGGCCTCGTGGGTGTCCGCTGCTGAAAAGGGGGGTATCCAGATCCGCTGAAGCAGGTTCGGGAGCCGGAGCTCACGGCCCGCCAGAGTTCCTCATCCGAGGACGTCCTTTCGCCGAGCTGCTCGGGGCTGCTGGCCTGTTAGCTTCGTTAGCTTAGCAGGTAGCATGCCTAACGGTTAGCGTTCGCTAACCAAGCAGTAGAAAAGCAGAAGAGAAAAAGGCACGAAAGCTGGGGCTCGCTGGCCTTCTGGTCTTCTTTGACTTTTGGGTTTTTGCATTACCTTCTCGGGAGCCGTGGCTGAGAAGAGTTAAGCCCGTTAGCAGTGCTAACGTCGTCCGGAGACGTCTCCTTCCACGTGTCGCTTTCGCCGGCTAGCCTGCTAGTTGTTAGCAGGGTAGCGGTGTCGCGCAGTCAGCGTCATTGAGCGAAGCGGTCTGTGGAGAGAGGAGAAGAAAACTTTGGGGTGAAGAAAATGTGCCGGACCAGCTTTCGCCAGCCCAGCAGTCCGCAGTATAATATTCTCTGTACGCTCTGTGTAGGGAGCGAGCTCACCTCTGGTCGAGCGATGAAGATACAGAGAAGATCCGAGAAGAGTGTTACAGGTTTAGCGAGGTGAAGGGCAAAAAGAGGAAGATGGACGGGCGTCAGCCGCTTAAATGTCCAGAGGGCGGGGCTTCTGGCGCGACGCTGACGCCGTAGCCGTTAAGGCGTGAGTGTATTACTTCAGGTAACCGTGCGGGGGCACTGATTCCCATAGCAATCGTGTTGCACCCAGAGACCGACTGAAAGGGAACTATGCATGCACAGCGAGAAGATGCAAACTCCATCCAGAAAGGTCCTCGACCGTGATCTGACGACCTTCTGGCTAAGGTGCAACAGTTGTGCCACTGTGCCACCGTGCCACCCCTCTTCTCACCACACCAACTCCCAAATAAAGAAATGTAACAGTGAATCCTTTTTATACCTTAGCACATCTTCTTATTTATCAGAGTCAGAGAGAGAGTCAGAGAGAATTTATTGTCATTTGCACCGCATGTAGTACATGTGTTGAAAACGAGATTATGTACACAGGGTCCCAGTTACATCCAACAACAAATGCAAGAGAAATACAATAATAACATCTAGGATTAACTAAGAGAGACATCACATCAGCTAGTAATACACTAAGCCCTAATGTAGTAGAAAAACATCATTATAAACAGCAGCACGAACATGAGCAGATGGTCACAGATGAACGCAGCAACAAGAAACAGATCAGTATCAGTATGATGTGACATTTTGCAGTGTTTATTCTTATTATTTATTTATTCATGAGTCTGACAGCCTCAGGGTAGAAGCTGTTTCTCAGTCTAGTGGTTCTACATTTGATGCTCCTCAACCTCCGTCCCGAGGGGAGTGGTGCAAAGAGTGAGTGTGCTGGGTGAGTGAGGTCTTTCATGATGCAGGTGGCTCTTTTTCTGCATCTGGAGGTGTAAATGTCTGTGATGGTGGGGAGACTGACTCCCACAGACTTCTGTGCAGCCTTCACCACTCTCTGCAGAGCTTTTCTCTCTGCAACTGTGCAGCCTCCATGCCACACGTTGATGCTGGAGCACAGGACGCTCTCCACTGCACACCTGTAGAACGAGGTGAGGACTGGGCTTCTCAGACCGGCTCGTCTCAGCCGTCTGAGGAAGTAGAGTCTCTGATGACCTTTCTTGATCAGGCTGGTGGTGTTGTTGCTCCAGCTGAGGTTATCATTCATGTGTACACCCAGGTATTTGTAGCTGGAGACCACCTCCACCGCAGATCCACCTATATACAGTGGGGTGTGGGTGTGTTTGTTCCTTCTGAAGTCCACAATCATCTCCTTCGTCTTCTTCACATTCATGTGAAGGTTGTTCTCTTTGCACCAGCTCTCCAGATGTTCCACCTCCTGTCTGTAGCTGGATTCATCATTATCTGTGATGCATCCCACCACAGCTGTATCATCTGCAAACTTAACAATATGACAGCCTGGATGTGTGGCTGTACAATCATATGTGAGCAGAGTGAACAGAAGAGGGCTCAGCACACATCCCTGAGGAGAGCCAGTGCTGAGGGTGATGGTGGAGGAGGAGAAGTTGTGGATCTTCACGGACTGTGGTCTGTCTGTTAAGAAGTCTAAGACCCAGTTACAAATAGAGGGGCTTAGTCCAAGTGTGGATAGTTTGTCTATCAGAGTTTGGGGGATCATGGTGTTGAAGGCAGATGTGAAGTCCACAAAGAGCAGACGCACGTATGAGTCCTTCTGATCCAGGTGGGTGAGAGCAGTGTGGACCACGGAGGAGATGGCGTCCTCTGTTGATCGGTTCTCACGGTATGCATATTGATGAGGGTCCTCGTTGATGTTGACGGCTGTCTTGATGTGGGACATGACCAGTTTCTCAAAACATTTAGCGACTATCGGGGTGAGAGCCACCGGTCTGTAGTCATTCAGACCAGTCACTGTGGAGCTTTTTGGGACTGGGATGATGGTGGCGGTCTTCAGGCAGGTGGGAACTGACTCCAGTGCAAGTGAGGTGGTGAAGATGTCAGCCAGCACCTCACAGAGCTGGTCCGCACATTCCTTCAGAACTTTCCCTGGGATGTTGTCTGGACCCGTAGCTTTATGAGGGTTGATCCTTCTGAGACTGCCTCTCACTTCTGCTGCGGTCACTTTGAGGTGCTCCTCGTCTGGTGATGAGGTGAGTCTGGTGCTAGTTGGTCTGTTTGGATCATCAAAACGTGCATAAAACTTATTGAGGGCATCAGGCAGGGATGGGTCCCTGGGGCATTGTTTGCTTTTGCCCTTGTAGTCTGTTAAGCATTTGATGCCCTGCCACATGCTCCTTGGATCATGTGAGGTGAACTGTCCCTCGATCCTCTGTGCATACGCGGCTTTGGCCTTCTTTATGCCATCATCCAGTTCTCTCCTGCACTTTCTCAACTCCTCAGTATCTTTAGACTTGAATGCAGTGTCCCTGGCTGCCAGCAGGGTGCGGACATCCTTATTTAGCCAGGGTTTTTGATTGGGGTAAAATTTAACACACTTTCTTATGGATACATTTTCAGCACATGTACTGATGTAACCCAGGACAGAGGAAGCATAAAGCTCCAGGTCAATTGAATTTCCATTCGTAGCTGCCTCTTTGAAGACAGACCAGTTTGTGTTTTCAAAGCAGTCTCTTAGCATGGGGGAACTATCTTGGCGCCACGATGTTATCACTCTTTGTTCTGGCATCGAACGTCGGAGTGGGGGGAGCTGTCTAGGGACCAATAGCAGGGAGCGATGGTCGGAAGCCCCGATCGGTGGGCGTGGCTTCGCCGTGTACGCCCCCTTCACATTCGTGTAGACCTGGTCTAATGTCTTATTTCCTCGTGTTTCTGTGAAAACGTGCTGATTGAAGGTTGGAAGGATGACACGTAAATCCACGTGATTGAAGTCCCCGGAAACAATGAAAAACCCCTCAGGATATTTACACTGCAGCGAGGTGAGTAACTCATGAATTTCTTCCTGGGCGACTTTAGCATTAGCATCGGGGGGTATGTAAACATTGCTTATTATTATCGCTGAATAGTCGCGGGGAAGATAATGTGGCCGACATCTTATTGTTAAAAGCTCCACAGCAGCTGAGCAGATCCTGCTG
Source organism: Garcialebias charrua (assembly GCA_038048925.1). Taxonomy (NCBI): domain Eukaryota; kingdom Metazoa; phylum Chordata; class Actinopteri; order Cyprinodontiformes; family Rivulidae; genus Garcialebias; species Garcialebias charrua. Next base: position 2,968 of record JBBPBX010064296.1, on the reverse strand, counting down.
ATAACGGCACAGTTCGTGCACCAGTCTTTGTTAACGTAAATGCAGACGCCTCCACCTCGCGTTTTCCCCGTAGTCTCGATGCACCGGTCCGTTCTGAAAAATAGTTTATTATCCAACTCGTAAACAGAGTCAGGAGTGTCTTCATTGATCCATGTTTCCGTGAGACAAAGCACCGAACATCTCCTCATCTCCTCCGACGTTGTTACTCTCAGACGAAGCAGGTCCATCTTGTTGTCGAGCGAACGCACATTGGACAGAAATAAAGCCGGCATCGGGGGTTTACCGGTTTTAGCGTCTGCTCGTAGTCTCGTCATGATTCCTGCTCGACAGCCACGTTTTTTCCCTCGAGAGCACCGCTTTCTTTTCTTTCCTCCGCGCATCTGCTTCCAGAAAGATGATCTAAGCAGATCCAATCTTCCGAGCTCTGATTTGAGTTCGTTGCTGATTTCAGCTGTGCCTTGTGGTAAATCCGCTCCAATTCTCAACAGCTCAGTTCGGCTATAATTCACCCGCAAAAAACGCGCAGAGTCAGGTACAAAAACACTATTAAAACTACTAAAAACTGGGAATGTTCTGGGAGCCCATGAAGCTGCTACTGGTCTGAGCGCGGCCATCTTGGAACAACCAATTATTTATGATACTATAACTGAATATTTTATATTTTTACTTTGTACATTTTTAACAAGTGGCACTTCATTTCATTTCATTCAAGTTTATTTGATCAAGGACAGCACAATAAACAATGTTACATATTAAAAACGAAGCAACCGTTGTTTTGTACAAAGGTTTTCTAGCCACAGGCTAATTTGCAAACCCAGTCCTTGGTTGGACTTTTATATAAAAACAGCTAAATTAAAATTCAATTAAGATTAAACAGTTCCCTCACACACATGCCTGCTCCTCTGCCCCCATGGGGTTCAGTGTTCACAGATTTGGTTTCAACCATTTATTCACCTGGGAATTAAAAACTCTAAGATCAGTTAATGTTTTTATTGCTGATGGTAAACTGTTCCAGATATGAGGACCTTTAAATGAGAAGGAGCATTGACCAAATGAGGTTTTGTATTTTGCAGGGTTACAGTCTCCATCAACTGCACCTCTTGTTGCAGCTCCTGAGCTGCTGACTTTTAAAATCTTTCTCCTCACCAGCACTTGTGTGTGACATATTGTTTTTGTATGTTCATTATGTTGGGAACCTTTCTGCATGAAATGAGAGGTATTACAGAAAGCAGGTTATTCAAAAATCTACATCACATTTCTGATGATCTAAATATTTATAACGCTAAACTTTGTTTTTCTGCAAGCCTACCTGTTAGAAAGATTCAAATTTATCATATGAAACTTCCCAGCTCACTTAAAGTCAAAGGTTCTCTGTTCACTTCAAAATGTCCTTGAGGCAGAATCAGAATCAGAATCAGGTTTATTGGCCAAGTATGTTGACACACACAAGGAATTTGTTTCCGGCTGTTCGTGTTTCTCTAGAAACAAACAAACAAAGTCTTTAAGCTTTTTTCATGGTTAGACAATGTTTTGATTATTAATAATAATAATAATAATAATGAATTCAATTTATAACGCACTTTTCATTAATGAAAATCTCAAAGTGCTACAAGGAGCAACAGAATTAAATGTCAATAAAACAAATAATAAAACAATTAAAATCAATAACAATATCAGCTAAGATCAAAAGTAGAATCATGAGGAGGTAGAGTATGCTTGGTCGAAAAGAAAGGTCTTCAAGCCGCTCTTAAAGTCAACCACAGACTGTGGGGCTCTTAGACAGTCAGGAAGAGAGTTCCACAGGCGGGGGGCAGCCACACTGAAAGCCCGGTCTCCCATGGTCCTTAATTTGGTTCTCGGAATGTGAAGGAGATTGCTGTTCTGTGACCGCAGCGAGCGGGTGGATGAGTATGGAATAAGAATATCCTTCAGATAATCTGGTGAAGTTCCGTGTAAGCATTGATGTGTAATGAGAGCAGTTTTGTACTGAATTCTGTAGGCGACAGGAAGCCAATGAAGGTTATGGAGAATGGGCCTCATGCACAAACCGTTTGTACGCACAGATATGTGCTTATCCTGTGCGTACGAGTGATTAAGGATCATTTGTGGCATCCAACAATGTTTTCGTATCCTAAGATTTTTTTCAGATACGAACAAAATGTACGTGTGGTCTGGACCTGTCGTATATTTTACGAGCAGTCGGTCCGCCGTTATCCAGATGGATTTCCATCACTAATCACTTATATTTCGTTATTTAGAAAATATTCTGAGTTTAAAAAGAATTAAATGCAACGACACAAATTTGTTAAATTAAAAGAAAGCGGCTTCAAACCCCCCCCCCCGCGCCCCACTCGACCACCGTGCGCCCCCGCGCGTGGTGTGGCACACGCCCCCCCACCCCGTGCCAACAGTGGGCACGGGGTCCCCCCGCGCCAGTGTCGGCATGCCCCCCCCCACGCCGCGCGACTGTCGAGCAGACACACACACACGCACACACACACACCCAGCACCGCAGAGAGAGGGGAGAACAAAGCGAAGCCGGCTTATTCATTCGTTTCATGTCATTTTTTATTTAAGCTGCCTGTTGACTGCGGGCGCACTGTCATCTGTGTTCTGAGTGTGGATCATCGCGCGTCTTGCTGTCAGTCTGCTCCATCTCGCAGACTGTCCACCTGTCGTGCTGCGGCGAGACGTTTGTTTGAAGCCATTTTCAGATCAAACCATTTATTCTTGATTTCTGATACTGTACGACCCACGGGACACACAGCATGCACTACAATATTAATATGAAGTTAACTGTAGTTTAGAGACATTTTAAAATGCTTCTGTTGAAAAACACATCCGACACTTGCGGGGGGTGGGGGGTAGCGGTGCGCCACAGCTCTTCTGAATAAGTGAAACTATAATGTAACACAGTACACTAAAATTAGAGATATTTGACCATCCGACACTTGCGGGGGGGTGGGGG
>JBBPBX010064295.1:0-20293 GCA_038048925.1 Garcialebias charrua | reverse complement strand
GGTAGTCCCCGATTTACGAGCGAGATCCGTTACAACGAGGCGCTCGTAAACCGGAAATCTCGTAATTTGGAACGGCCGCCACGCTTCTCGTAAGTCCGGAAATTCGCTCGTAAATTGGAACGGTTTTGCTAGCGCGACTACAAACACTCGTTTTTCATCGAAAAACTGCTTATGAGTGCATAAAAATGATCGGAAACGTGTGTCCACATGTTTAGCTAACGAACTGTGGTGAAAAAACACAGGAAAACTCAGTATTTTTTGCGTTTTTTCCAATAATTCGCCAGCTCGTAAGTCTGGAACCTCGTAGATCAGAGCGCTCGTAAATCGGGGACTACCTGTACATTCTTTGGCTTTAGTTGGTCATTTACTCCCATGAGTGACGCTGCTAATAAGGACAGAGTTTCTTTCTCGATCAAGGAGAGCAGAACTTCAATCTCCGCACCTGTACAGTTCTTCTTTTTATTTTTCGCTGTCATTTTATGAACGGACCGTCCTGCTGTCAGAGGCAGGAAACGTAGCCTTATATGGTGTTTTGAGGGGTGGGGATTATGTAAATAACCTCTCCGCGTGCACGCGCAGGTTGATAGAACAGGTGGAATTCATCATACGTACGCAGCCATTTACACACTTTTCCTGAGGATAGAAGAGTTTGTTGAATCTGACGTGGCATGTTCGTACGAACGCTTCGTACGAACAAAAGTAAGAGAAATTTAGGATAAAAATATGAACATGTTCGAGCATGAGGCCCAATGTGTCATACATGTTAATCATAAACCTGCAAGATGATGCAAGGTTTTTGGCCACTGTATAGCCTATACATCAACTACTTGTAATGAAATGGGTGAAGGACGTATAGGAGGAGGACAAAGGATCTGGAGGCAGGAAGAAAGTACTGAGGAGGACTAGCTCCTATTCTAGAATCAGAATAGGCTTTATTGTCATTAGCTTCTAAGAAGTGCTGCCCTTATTGCTTAGATAGAACAAGGGAAGACACATAACACACATCAATTCCGGTTCCGGCGAGGTCAGGAGCGGCAGCACCTCTGGTCTCTCTGAGTCTTTTATCATCAAACTGACCCGTTTTTTCAAATTGGACCAAAGCTGGTCCATCTTCCATCTGAATTCGGTGTTCAGTAGCTCAGAGAGCCAGACGGGACCGTTCAAAAAAAATTCTGTCGGACCAGGTTCGGGAGCTCACCCCATCGGTCATTCTTGCCCGGCCAGGTGAGCCCTAAAGCCGGAGAGCCGCCCACGAAGACCCGGTGTTTCTTCTGCCACTCACTGGACTCCGTTTGAACGTTCCACCTGGATCTGCGGTTCTCCTGTGGTTTCTCCTGGTTTTCAACAACATTAGCAGGGAAGTTTTTTACTTTTGCTGACTTTTTCTGCTGTCCTTTGTTGACCTCGTGGCGTGGGGGGAAGAAAGCGTACCTGGTGCGTGAGCGTGGGGGAGGTGTTTTTGACTGACCAGAACCGAACCGAACTGGCTGTGGGGACATCACCTACATTAAGTCCATATTAAGTCTGTTTCACCTCCGTGAACCTGAGCCCATCTGCGCGCGTGTGTTTGCAGCTGAGTGGAGCCGACTGGAGCTGCGCTCTCTCTCTCTCTGCTCTGTGCTCTCACGCGCGTTCATCTGAGGGACGTGCGGATGTTTGAACTGCTGCTGAAATAATTCTGGAGCTGAGAGGTTCTGTTGGCTTCAGTTTGAACTGCTGCTGAAATAACTCTGGAGCTGAGAGGTTCTGGCTTCAGTTTGAACTGCTGCTGAAATAACTCTGGAGCTGAGAGGTTCTGTTAGGCTTCAGCCCCTCTGGACTTGCTGTTTTTTAGGCTTCAGTTTGAACTGCTGCTGAAATAATTCTGGAGCTGAGAGGTTCTGTTGGCTTCAGCCCCTCTGGACTTGCTGTGTTTTTTTCTGGAGATGTTTTTTTTCTTTTTTCTTTTTTTAAAGAACCTCATTTGTTGTTGTGAGCTCATTTGTTGTTGAGCTCAACAATAAACATCTTACCTGCTGCAGATAACTTTAAAGAGCCTCATTTCGTTGTTGTGGGCTGTTTGTGGATCAAACGAGCGGAGAGTGAAGCGCGGAGGATCTGGATCGTCGCTGTTTGGTGCCTGTTCCACAATGTTGGGGAGCTACTTGTGGATCAGACGGGCAGAGAGAATCGTGCGCCGCTGAGGATCAGGAGCTGCTGTTGCTGTTGTTTGGTGCTGTTCACGCTGTGGGGAGCTACTTGTGGATCAGACGGGCGGAGAGAATCGTGCGCCGCTGAGGATCAGGAGCTGCTGTTGCTGTTGTTTGGTGCTGTTCACGCTGTTGGGGAGCTACTTGTGGATCAGACGGGCGGAGAGAATCGTGCGCCGCTGAGGATCAGGAGCTGCTGTTGCTGTTGTTTGGTGCCTGTTCCACACTGTTGGGGAGCTACTTGTGGATCAGACGGGCAGAGAGAATCGTGCGCCGCTGAGGATCAGGAGCTGCTGTTGCTGTTGTTTGGTGCTGTTCACGCTGTTGTCCCTTTGCTGTCCTGATACAGGCTACAATCATGCCTTTAATTTTAAGAGGCATTTCTGGCATCACACTCTGCTGTTTGCTGCAAATTGCTTGTTTCTACCTGTTGATTCTGGATCCAGCTTGTGTTAACCAGGACCACATCCATTCATATTCACAGGGGGGCATCACACTCTATCACACAAACTGTAGTTGGGCCTCCTCAAAGGAACTGTTTGCACACTTAAATTGTGACGCTTTATGGTCAGAGACTTTTCTGCATCATTCATATTACTGTCATTATTTTCAGTTCTCAGACTACCTGGAATCACTAAATCTTATCAACTCATCTGGATCTGCCCATCACTGCGACTTTCATTGTTTTTGGGCTCTGAATGATCGTATCTTCATTAATGTTTCACATGGTTCAATTATGGGGGAAAAATGTCACACTGTTAACTCCTGTAATTACACATCACTGACAAAGAAGTCAAGTAAATGTCTGATATTAATGTTGTTATTGATCTCAGGGATTCAGCCAAACCCAGGGCCAATCACTAACTACTGTACACCTAATGAGTTTAAAAATATTTCAGGTCTCCGTTTTCTGCATGTAAACGCTCGTAGCCTTCTAAAAAAACTTGATGAATTGAAAATCCTAATCACTTCTTCTGGGGCAGATGTGATCGTTATCTCTGAAACTTGGCTCAACGATTCTGTTTTGAAAAATGACTTGGCAATCAATGAATTTAAGATCTATCGTTGTGACCGTAATACAAGGGGAGGTGGAGTCGCTATTTACATCAGAGATTCTTTGGCTGCCAGGATTGCATCTAAAAAAACAATCGCAAACCAGTTTGAGGCTTTAGCTGTGAACATCACTTTGAAAGGAGGTCAGCCCTTAACTGTTGTTGGTTGTTATCGTCCCCCCTCCGCAACACCTGAAGCTCTGTCCTCCCTGACTGAATTCATAGGAAATTTAAAACACAATGAGATCGTTTTGGCTGGAGATTTCAACATTGATTGGAATAAGTCGACCCCCCTCTGTGATAAATTCAAAGAATGTTGCCTATCTCTCAACCTAACACAACTTATCGATTCTCCCACCAGACCAAACATAAAATGTCCCGAAAAATCTTCTATCTTAGATCTGTTTTTCACAAATGCACCTCACAAATTTCCTGGTATAGGTGTATTTGCCAACGTTTTGAGTGATCATTCCGTAATAGCAGCTCTTAGATCTACTAAACTTCCACCTGCTAAGCCCAGAATAATTCAAAAAAGGGATTTGAAACGTTTCAGTGAACAGTCATTCCTTTGGGATCTATCCCTCTTTGATTGGCAACGTATCCTACAAATCAATGACGTGAACACCGCTTGGAACTATTTTCACAATAGTTTCATTCTCTTTGTAAACAAACACGCACCTTTCCGGCAGTTCAGGATAAAGAGCCGTGACAGCCCCTGGTTTACTCCTGAACTAGCTGATCTCCTGCACTGGAGAGATCATCTTTGGGCCGCAGCGAGAAAATCACACTCAGACACTGATTGGTTGAAATTTCGGCAGCTAAGGAATAAATGTACAACTGCCATCAAAGCCGCAAAACGTAACTACTTCTTATCTCAGACCTCCAAAAATCTAAACGATCCTAAAAAATTCTGGAAAACCATCAAATCTCTCTCAGGCACCCCCCAATCATCATCTGACCTCCCATCACAATTTCTTGTTGACTCTGTTCCTGTGTCAAATAAGCACGAGATCCTGAACTGTTTCAATAAACATTTTGTTGCTTCTAGTTCATTATTTGACACAGTTACAAACGGAAAATCAGCCACTTTATCTAATAATCAAACTTCTACAAATCAAATCCCTCCTACAAGTCAACCATCTGTTAATCACACCTTCTCTTTTTCTCCGTTCTCAGTCAGTGAGGTAAATAAACTGTTAAATGATCTTGATCCTAAAAAATCTGCAGGTCCAGATGAACTTCCACCTTACTTCTTAAGGCTGGCTGCTCATATCATCACAGTCCCTGTGACCCACATCTTTAATCTGTCCATAAGCCAAAACACCATTCCGGATGCTTGGAAAACAGCCTTTGTTCTTCCTTTGCTGAAGGGAGGTGACCCCACCTCATTGAACAATTATCGACCGATCTCTAAACTCTGCATCTTAGCCAAGGTTCTAGAAAAACTGATAAACTCTCAGATCAAAAACTATCTGGACTCATTTAACATCTTACCTCTTCATCAATCTGGTTTCAGGAAAAAACACAGCACAACAACTGCTTCTCTGAAGGTTCTGAATGATGTTGTTGAAGCATTGGATGCTAAGGACTATTGTGCTGCACTTTTCTTAGACCTGTCTAAAGCTTTTGACACTGTGGATCATAACATCCTGTGTCATAAGCTCTCAGAAATCGGTTTCTCTGATCACACCATCGGTTGGTTTTCTAACTATCTTTCCAATCGGAGGCAATGTGTTCAACATAACGGTACTTTTTCCAGCTATTTAACAGTTAAAAATGGTGTACCACAAGGCTCAGTTTTAGGACCCACTCTCTTTACAATCTACATAGCTAATGTAGGTCACTGCATCCCTGATGCATCCTTACATTTCTATGCTGATGATACAGTTGTTTATTGCCGAGCTAAAACAGTAGCTAAGGCTTTCCAGTTACTGCAATCCGCTTTTGACATCATCCAGTCAGATTTGTTCCGTCTCAAACTTGTCCTAAATGCTGATAAAACAAAAGGGATGTTTTTTTCAAATAGGAAGGCGGTTCCAGCAGATCCTCCTCTGATTTTATCTTCAAATGGTGTACCTATTGAGTTTGTTGATTCCTATAAATATCTGGGTATCCTGATCGATTCACATCTCTCTTTTAAACTCCACGTGGAAAACCTAGTGAAGAAACTGAAAGTTAAACTGGGTTTCTTTTTCAGAAACAGATCATGTCTATCACTGAATGTTAGGAAACGCCTTGTATCTGTGACTTTCCTTCCCTCCATTGATTACGGTGACATTCTCTACATGAATGCTCCTACAAGCACCCTGCGGATGTTGGATGTTGTCTATCATGGTGCACTAAGATTCATAACTGGTTGTGATTATCGTACCCACCACTGCACCCTGTATTCACTGGTTAACTGGACATCATTAACCTCACGCAGACTCTTCCACTGGTACATTTTCATCTTTAAATCACTTCTTGGTCTGCTGCCCTCATACATCTCCTCCTACATGTCTTTGCGTGAGTGCAGCTACAGTGTGCGCTCTCAGGACATGATTACCTGCAGTGTTCCGTCAGTGAGGACTGAACTTGGAAAAAGGGCCTTCTCCTACTCCGCTCCTGCTTCATGGAATATCTTACAAAAAGATCTGAAGCTCTCGACCTTGACTTCTCTAAATGGTTTTCAGAATCTGTTGGAATCCTGGCAAAAACCAATGCAGATTTGTTCCTGTCTTTGATTTTATACATATACCTTATAATGTTTTGCTAGTTTTTTGATACTTTGTTAAAAGGAGGAATGTGTATGTATGTATATATATATATATATATATATATATATATATATATATATATATATGTATATATATATATATATATATATATATGTATATATATATATATATATTATATATATATATATATATATATATATATATATATATATATATATATATATATATATATGTATATATATATATATATTTTTTTTTTCTCTCTCTTTTGTTTTCTATTGTTTATTGTTTGATTGTTTATTGTTTAAGGAAATTCTACCATTACTGTTCATTGTTCTTTAGTTTTAGCAGGTCGCTTTCGTAAATGAGCCCATGAGGTTCAAAAGATTTACCTGACTAAATAAATGTTGAATGAATGAATGAACATAAGGAGATAGTGGTATATGAAAAAAGCATCTCTGTCCTTAACAGGGCACAGCTTAAGATATCAAATAAATGTACCACAGCAATGACATAGATAGACACAATGCACATGCATGGACAACAAGATGGTGAGATTTGTCCATGAAAACTACCAGATAGTTTCCATAGTCCTGATTAGGGTTGTACATCTCTGTGTGACAGACGATTCGATTCACATCTAGATACAAAGGTTACGATTCGATTCAAAAACGATTTATTTTAAAAACGGAACGATTCGATTCGATGCAGTGTAAAAGCGATTCGGTTCGATTCGATTAAACTTCAAATAATTCTACGTTTTAACATTTGTTGATGTACCGGTAGACAAATATTTCATTATGAAAGAAAAAGGACCATTTCTATCAATGTGACATTCTTAGAGCATTTTTAAATTTGTAAAAGTCCACATATATCATATCTAAAAGGGTGCTGTAAAGCACTGGTAAAAATAAAGTAAAAAGCCAAACAAAATAATCACATGTTAAATGTGTTTATTTTTAAACATGGACCTAAAGACCAGCTAAAAGAAAATTTCCTACAGAAAATACAGAAAAAATATAAAAGGCACAAATGGTTACAGCAGCATGTAATAAAATAAAAATCACTAGGAAAAAAAACCCAGGAATAAGCTAAGCACAAAGCTCCTGTGCAATAACCCGCTGTGCAATAACCTGTCACACAACCTGTAGTTTGGTAGTTATGTGCAATATAGATCATGTGCATTTTAGCTTATATTTCATTACTACCTTGAAATAGTTATTCACACAAATTCATCCTGCTTCACCGTTAAAATTCTACCATGTTGTTTACTATTTTTCTCTTCAGAAACTTTGTAAATATTATAATTACTGTTTCACTTTTTGGTAGTTTATTTTGTACCCTTATTGCATGCTTTAGTATTTCCTGTTTGCTTGTTGTTTGTTTTTTAGCCAGTCAAAATCGTTTTTTCTCATCCTGAGCATTTCATTGTACTAAGTTAACCCTGTGTTAACCTGCATATGACAAATAAACACTTGAACTTGAACTTAATAATACAAAACATAATGCAAGAACAGTACACCTAACAACAGCAGCACGAACATGAGTTTGTGTGAGCAGGTGGGCACGGATTAATATAAAAACATGCTCTCTGTACCTCACGCTCTCTGTACCTCTTGACTTCTTCACTGGCCTGGTCCCTCACAGATCTAGCTGCCATCCTCACTTCAAAGTCTTCTCCCAACAGCTCGTCCAGCGCTGACATTTTCTTCTTTTTACAAGGTGGTTCATCATCTGAAATAGAAAGCAAGCACCATATATTAGTGGCTATGTTAACCATGAATTTTTTTTTAAAGGGGACCACACATGCAAAATTCACTTTTTAATGTTTTTTTTACTCAACTTTGGGTATTTACTTCATAAAAAAACAGTCCTAGTGCCAAAAAAATGCACCCAGTGGTTAATTTACTCTAAGTCGATTTATTTGTCTGTGATATACTAAGCGGTTCGTTTCTTACTTCCTACGGTTTGTGACGTCACAAACCGCAGCCACAACCCAGCCCCTCACCTAGCAACTCCTGGTGCGGCTCAACCCACTTCAGTATAAAAGACGTCACGGTTGCCGAGCAGTTTTGGAGCTGACCCGGCAGTCATTTATTTATTTATTCATTTATTTAGCCCCCGGGGGGCTAGGGGCTTGCCCTGCTCCAGCCACGCAGCACATCTTGAGTAAAACCAGAATGTTTTATTACCTTGTTTGAACTCTGTCTCGTTGAAACTGTGCACACACACACTCTCGCGGGGCGACAGTCTGAAACGTACAAGCACCACTGATCGATATACTTTTCAGATTAGCAATTTATTTATTTTAAGAATACCTTTCACTTCATCAAAATCTAATCAAAACTCCAGCGTTCTAAAAGTAGGTGGTTGTATTTGTTTCTTATATGATGAAGGACTGCTTTTGCTCACTGCCAGGTTGGGTCAGCGAGCTAAATCACTGTTGTGGCACCCAAAGGACCGGGGTTCGCTTCCCGGCCACGGCATCTTTTTTTTTTCTTTTTTTTTTTTTGGAGAGATCGGGTGAGGGCTGCAGGGAGCTGCTGGCTTTTGAGGACCGTGTGGGTCCGGTGACGGTCAGAGGTTGCCTCATACGGATAAATTAACTGGAAACACTCGGTGAACTTTGTGTGTGTCTGGATTGGATGTGCAGCCGCGGATCGAAGCGCCGCATGCAACTAGCGGCTGTTTGTTACCGAAGGAGGAGGAAGAGCTAATTTTAGCCTCGGATTCGGGAGGGCATGATAAAAAGAGCAGCTAATGGCGGCGCGCACAAACAGCTTTCGGTAAGTTATCTTAAAGCTGCTATATGTAACTTTTCTAACAATATATTTTTAACATATTTCTTCACTCTGTCACTAGATTGATGTTAGAGAGGTAATCTCTGAAAAAAACTAAAAAAAAATATTGTCCCCTTGCTTCTCCAGGTGGTAAATAAGCATTTCTAAAAAGAAAAAGTGACCCACCATTTTCCAGCCAATAAAAAAAAAGTTTGTAACCAGCCAATAAAAACCGAGCTTGAATTTGAATCAGCCAATAAAAACAGAGCTTGAATTCAAATTTCAACAGACCACAAGGGGGCAGAGCCATATATGGCTCTGAGGGGGAGGGATCAGAATGCTTTGCTTGTTGAAATTTTTTCTAAGTGCTGATGTTCTACAGAAACTGCAGACTGAACCTTTAAGCTAGCACTAACAGTAAGTCAAACGAGTAATAAAAAAAAGCTAATTTTAAAACAACAGATTTGAGATACTGGCTGTTACAGAGGGCGGAGTTAATGTAAACAGAGTTTTGACGGGCGTGGACTTCAGACCTCATTATCATAAACAGGTCATTTAGAACGGAAGTTAGAAATGGCAGAATTAAAAAGGGTATAATTTATTATCTAAGAATTATTTTGTGTATTAAATTGAATGAACGGGGTCTGGATAGCACACAGACATACCATAAAATTTAAAAAAACCCATCTGAGGTCCCCTTTAAAAAGGCCCTTGTTTGGTTAGCATTTAGCCTAGTCTGAACAAAGGCTTTTGTCTTTTTCTCCATACTTTGTACTTAATGACCGTCACCACTCATAAGGTGTCTACGATTAATAACTATTTAACAGCTGTCTATCTTCAGGTTTTGTGCCATCTGCTTTCAAACACGCTGTGGTCAGGCCTCTTCTCAAAAAACCAGGCCTAGATCCTACAGCTCTCTCTAATTTCAGACCAGTTTCCCATCTGTCATTTCTATCAAAGGTCCTAGAAAAGATTGTTTTTATTCAACTTCAATCTTTTCTAGAACTCAACAACCTGTTTGAAAAATTTCAGTCAGGTTTTCGAGCTCGTCACAGCACTGAATCTGCACTGCTCAAAGTACAGAATGACATTCTTCTGTCTCTGGATGCAAAAAACCCTGCTCTGCTGGTGATGTTAGACCTCTCAGCAGCTTTTGACACCGTCGACCATCAGGTACTAATCAACCGCTTGTCTCAGCTGGTTGGCCTCCAGGGAGCTGTGCTTGAGTGGTTCAAATCTTACCTGTCTGGGAGAACTTTTTCTGTCATGATAGGCGATCTGTCCTCCTCTTCATCAACCCCTCTGACCTCTGGCGTACCACAGGGATCTATTCTAGGGCCAGTCCTCTTCTCTCTTTACATGCTGCCATTAGGATCAATCATCACACGTCATAACCTGTCTTTTCACATGTATGCAGACGATTTACAAATCTATCTGCCAGTCACTCCCAACCCCTCACCCAGTTCAAACACTCTTGTCAACTGCTTAAATGACATTAAGCACTGGCTCTCTCAAAACTTCCTCCACCTAAACACAGATAAAACTGAATGCATTTTATTTGGTGCACCTGGTGACACCAGCAACATCCTTCCCAGTCCCAGTGTTGGTTTTCCCCTCCCCCACTTCAACCCGGTGGTCAGAAATCTTGGAGTGCAGCTTGACTCCAACTTAAAGTTTGATAAACAGATCAGTTCTGTTGTCAAGACCAGCTTTTTCCAGCTCCGTCTGCTCTCTAAAGTCAAGTCATTTCTCAGCCGTGGTGATCTGGAGAAGGCCATCCATGCCTTTGTGACCTCCAGACTTGATTATTGTAATGCTTTGTATGTTGGTATTAATCAATCCTCCATCTCCCGTTTACAGCTTGTACAGAACTCTGCCGCGCGCTTTTTGACCAACACACGAAAATATGAACACATCACTCCTGTCCTGTCCTCTCTACACTGGCTCCCGGTTCAGTTCAGGATACAGTTCAAGCTGCTCCTGTTTGTTTTCAAAGCTCTGAATGGACTTGCTCCTCTGTACATCTCAGAACTTTTGAAAGCCCATCAGCCCGGCAGAGCTTTACGATCTGCCAGTCAACACCTGCTGGAGGTGCCTCGCTCAAGGTACAAACAATGGGGAGACCGGTCATTTTCTGTTGCCGGCCCAAAAGCCTGGAACAGCCTCCCCCTTGAGCTGCGTGCCACCTCTGATCTGACTCTGTTCAAAACCAGACTGAAGACCCACTTGTTCAAAAAAGCTTTCAGTGTGTAACTTTTATTACTTTTGGTATTTTAATATGTAACATTTTTTATTTCCATTGCCTTTTTATTTCCACTTGTTCAAAAAAGCTTCCAGTGTGTAACTTTTATTACTTGTGTTATTTTAGTGTTATTTTAGTATGTAGCATTTTTTATTTCCATTGCCTTCTTTTATTGCTGTTGTTTCTTATTCTATTTTCATTGATTTATTGTTCCAGTTTATTCATCTTTTTATCCTGTTAAGCACCTTGGTCAATGCAAGGCATTGTAGGAAGGTGCTATACAAATAAAGTTTATTATTATTATTATTATTATTATTATTTAGCATGATGTTACTTTAAAAATGATCACTACTAGGGGTTGAATGAGTACACAATTTTTAAACTCCACATTAACATAAATAAACTTGAGTACTACAGGGAACCCCCGACCTACGTACGAGTTTGGGACCTAAGAACCGTTCGCAGCTCGATCCGTTCGTAGGTAGGGGGTGAAAATTATATTAAAAAAAAAAATTATTCATTCATTCATTCATTCAACCTTTATTTATCATGCTAACGGAGCGCGCGCACACATTTAAGCATGTAAAGTAGTGTACTGTAATGTTAAACATTGCTATTCACATTTACAGAATAAATAAAAATATATTTTCTTACTTTGAGATGGTCAAAGCCGACATCTTAGGTTGCCATGCGTTGATTGTTGTCGGGCCGAGCAGCGCGGGGGCCGGCAAGCCACCGCAGCTGCTCCAGGCCTGTGTTAGCTAGCTGGCTAGCTTCTGCTAGCCAAGCCATGAGCTAGTGTTGGAGCGGCGGCGCGATCAATCTGCAGCTTCTGCTGCTCCAGCCGCTGCTCCAGCCTGAGACGTCCACAGAGCTATTCCAGCTAGTAATTAATCCACATGATGCGATCCTGGTCACCAGTGTTCAAAAGGCCGGCTCCCGTGTTAGCTCCAGTGTTAGCTCTGGAGCTAGCCAGGCCGGAGGTGTAGCCAGGCCGGCCGGAGGTGTTCGCACGGCGGCCTGGCACGATCGGCGATAAATCCGCTGCCTGAGACATCCACAAAGTTCACAGAGACGTTTCCAGCTAGTAATTAATCCATATGAAGCCATCCTGGTCACCAGTCTTCGTCCAGCTCTCGGCAGCTAACCTAAGATGGCGTCCGGTCCGGTGTTCTACATTAATTTGTGACCGGAGACCCCAGTGACTGAACCTTAAATAGCGTCCGGTGTTCTACATTAATTTGTGACCGTGTAAACTGAAGACCTACTTCCTGTTTCCCAAAATTGCTCAAAAATTGCTCAAAAATGATCAGAAATGATCTTTTTTATCATAATTATTATTTATAAAGCCTTTAAAACAACCAGAGCTGCAACAAAGTGATGTACACATGAAATTAAGAACATTTAAACACACAAAAAAAAAAAAAAATAATATATATATTTTTTTTTTTTAATTCATATTTTTATTAAATATGATATGTTCGTAAGTCCCGTGGTTCGCAGGTCGATGGGGTCGTAGGTCGGGGGTTACCTGTACTCGAGTAGTCGATGATGTCATAGGCTCTTAAGATGCAAAATAAATAAATATATAAAAATGCATAAAAACTTCATTATTTACAAAAAAAAAAGACCAACAAAACATAGGGAGCATTTATTATGCTCCCATCATTTATCATACTGCAGATAAGTCACAGGAAAAACAAAACTATTAGTTATTATTATTAATATTAACAGTGAAAGTACCGTGCGGCGCCCAAAACTAAACTTAAAAACAAATGGGGCCACACTGCACCACCGCTTGCAGTGCTGTGCAATTTAGGTTTACTTTTAGAGATTAATGTGTTTATAGGTTTTTAATAGGTCAAGAGAGATGAATATTTGTTGCTTTTTGTTTGTGAAACGAGACAGGAAGCTGTTTCGGCCGTGTTATATGTGACCTGCAATCCAACACCGCCACCTCCTGTCACAATCTACGGTGGTCACTGACAGAAATTGATTCAATGAGCAGCAAGGCATTCTATAAAATTATAAACTGTTTCATAATAATAAAACACGACGCATTTTTACCTTTTTGACAAGACTGGACCTGCTCCATACATCCGTGCGCACAGAGGAATCCATTTGGTAGCGTCTACTAGCTCGGTGCGGGTCATGTGACATGTGACGTAATGACATCAGTACGACGTGATGACGTCACTACGAGTACTCGAGAAGGACAAAAAGACCTCAATAGAACTTTTAGGACTCGATCTGTCGAGTACTCGGGTACTCTGTTAAAGCACTAATCACTACATCAACATGTAGTTGATTTTTCTTTCATTGCAGTGTTTCAGTATCTGAAGCAGACCTGACCACAAATTGTGAGGAAATGCTCTGACTGGCTAAGATACTACAGTCATTGACCCTTTCAGATAGGGATGGGAATTGTTGAGAAATTATCAATACCAATTCCTTTATCGATATCATTTATCGATTCAATTCCTTATCAATTCTGTTAACAATTCTCATTGGGTTAGGCAAAAAAATATAGTACACCATTTGTGTGCATGAAGTATTTAATGCTCTTTCACCAGAACAAAAATAGAACTTTTGTGAAAAAATAATTCCTAATTAACATTATTAAAGGGGACCACACATGCAAAATTCACTTTTTAATGTTTTTTTACTAAACTTTGGGTATTTACTTCATAAAAAAACAGTCCTTGTGCCAAAAAAATGCACCCAGTGGTTTATTTACTCTAAGTAGATTTATTTATTTTTGATAAATACACCAGGATTCACACTTCCTGCATTTATTGACGTCACAAGCCGCCAGCCAATCAGATCAAACCTGAGTCCAGCCCCTCACCTAGCAACCCCTGGTTAGGCTCAACCCACTTCTGTATTAAACACATGACTGTTGTTTTTCATGATTTCATCTCATCTTTTGTTTATATGTTCTTAATTTCATGTGTACAGCACTTTGTTGCAGCTGTGTTTTTTTAAATGGCTTTATAAATAAAGTATAATTGTTATTTTTATGTTTTAGTTCAATTTTTAGTGTATTTGCGATCGCTGCCAACGCGCAGCCGGCAAAAATTAAACGAGCGGACCACAGGCGGAAGGACCGGGTTCGACGGGACCCTCTTCCGGCGCGATGGAGCGGAGCTTCAACTGTACAGCCTTGCAGCAGCCTCGCAGCAGGCTCGCAGCAAGAGGACCTTCTCCTTACAGATTAATTTACGGGAGACACTTGGTGAACTTTGTGTTGTCTTCACTGGAACAGCGATAACTCCCAAAATCTCATCGCGTGCAACGAGCGGAGCTGGCGAAAACCGGAAGAGGAACAAGCTAACATTAGCTTCGGATTCGGGTGGTCTAATGCTAAAAGGAGCAGCAAACTGCGGCGCGCTCAGACGGGTTTCGGTAAGTTATCTTAAGCTAACACTAACAGTAAGTCAAATGAGTAATAAAAAAAGAGCTAATTTTAAAACAACAACACATTACAGATACTGGCTGTTACAGAGGGCGTGAACAGATCGTTGAAGGGCGTGGACTTCAAGAAACCGGTCGTTCAAAACGAAAGTTAAAAATGGCAGAATTAAAAAGGGTATAATTGATTATCTAATAATTATTTTGTGCATTAAATTGAAGGAATAGGGTCTGGATATCCCACAGAAATACCATAAAAATTAAAAAAATACATCTGAGGTCCCCTTTAAGGGGCTGTCCATGGTTGGAATGGGTGATAGGCTTCTATACAGTTGGACTTCTGTCCTCTTCCTCAAAAAGTTCTTCTAGGGCTGTCTCTTTTTGCTGCTTTACAGGAGGCATCTGAAATTATTGACATAACCACAACTTGTAATTCACAAGTTTCAATTTTAAAATAAATAGTGTAATAATCCATGCAATCTATCATCTTTCATTACAAAAAACAAAACTTACATAGTTATCATCTTCATCCTCTTCTGCCTCCCTCTTCGTCTCTCCCTCTGCGTCTCTCCCAGCTCTGCCAGCTTCAGAAGAAATTCACCATTAAAAACACTGAGCAGCAAAAAAAGCTCTCACAACAGAAAGAGGCTACAACGAAACACACTGAACTAAAATATAAAACAACACTTTTGTTTTTGCTCCCATTTCTACAGTGGCATTTTTAGGTCTGTTGTGTGTTGAAAAACGTCATCCACTTTGAGATTTTCATTAATGAAAAGTGCGTTATAAATTAAATTCATTATCATTATTATTATTATTATCCTGAAAGCTAAAAGTGTGCTAGCAACAGCCTCTGAGCCAGCCAGACTCCGGCAATCCTCGTCAGCTAAATATTATTACAGGAGATGGAGATTATTTATACAACACAGTGGAAGCAGTAAAGCAAAAAAGTAACAAGTGACAGGAACTGGATGAGTTTAACGTTACGTGCGGCAACATTTAAAACAGAGGAGGACGCTAGTTTGTTAGCTCCGCTTCCACAACCACGAAGCAGCATCACGAAGCAGCATGTTAGAGACGGTACATTTGTGCAAACTCTCCTCATGCTGAGTGGTCAAATGCTTCTCTCTGCATGTTAGAAGTATTTCCGCCCTTTATTGTAATCAACGCTTTGCATGTGTTGCAAGTAGACCTGGTTTCGTCTTCGCTTTTTGCTTGACGCCATGTTGAACACCAAATATGGCGCATGTCTGTGATGTCATCACGTAAATGCGTCACCACTACGAGTCAGTAGAACGAGTCAGAGAACCGATAAACAGAATCGTTAAGACAAGCAGCCTACAATTCCATGGAATTGAACTCTAAAGAACCGATTCTTTAAAGGGGACCACAGATAGGTTTTTAAAAATTTTTATGGTATGTCTTTGGGGTTACCAGACAGTGTTCATTCAATTTAATACACAAAATAATTCTTAGATAATCAATTATACCCTTTTTAATTCTGCCATTTTTAACTTTCGTTTTGAACGACCGGTTTATGATAATGAGATCTCGTGGCACGCCCTTCAAAGATCTGCTTACATTAACTCCGCCCTCCAAAGGCAGACGAGGATGTCTGAAGTGACGCTGAGCTGTAACTGGACCGCGCGACGTATTTATTGTGTGGGACAGATCAGACGTGTACAAGTTGTCGTGTCATTTTTAATTTTTCCTGTAATAAATGTCCAACTCCCTCCCTGACGTCTCCCTCCCTCTCCCTGTGCGCGCGAGCTGGAGGTAGCGGAGCGGTCACTCGCGGACACACACACACACACACACACACACACACACACACACACACACACACACACACACACACACACACACACACACACACACACATACACACACACACAGCGGGGCTGTCTTGTTATCTGGGGCTGTCTTGTTATCTGTGTGTACCTCGCTCAGCCGCGCCGGGCCCGGCACACACACACACATACTAGGGGTGAACGATTAATCGCATTTGCGATTATCTCGCGATATGTTAAAACGCGATTCTCTAATCGCACGGGCTGCGATTTGACTGGTCACGTGACTTGGTAGTGAGCCGCTCTGGCCGTGCGCAGCTCTGAATGGAGCAAAACAGAGAGAGCAGGGAGGAGGAGACTGTGTGCTCCAACACAGTTGCTTCAGGCTGGACAGAAGTCATAAAAGTTATAAATTTAGGTAAGTTAGCTCATTTAAACGAGATCTCGTTGTACAAGATCTCGCGATATTAAACTCCCGCGATATCTCTCGTTGAGAGGTAACGTTGTCTCGCGAGTCGCTAATGCTAGCGCTAGCAGAGCCCCTAGCAAGTCAGCGTCACGGACAGCATGGCTTCGCCGGATGAAGTTGCTATAGAAGACGCCCCAACTACTGATGGAGGGTCCCGGTGCCGCAGACGCCTCTACATTGATGGAGGGTCCCGGCGCTGCCGACGCTGCCCCGAATGTAAAGACACACTTGTGTAAACACCGGTGTGACCGGTTGCCAGATAGAGTCCCACCCACCCAAAGCACTCTTTACCCGCAAAAGTCAGAAGGAAAATCGCGGTGAACCGCCCAATCTGGCAACACTGGTGAGTGACGGCTGCAGATTCAGTGCTGATGCGGATATTTATGTTCAATTTTTGGAAAGTCCTGCGTGAATATCTATTTTTTTAACAAAGTTGAACGTTCTAAGGTCTAAGGAGATTCAATCAGTAAAATGAAGACATCAGTTGAGTTTGTAATACATGTTAAAACAGAATAAAAGCCTTTTTGCGGCATAAAACCGATCTTTGAAGTTTTCTTGAACTAATATTAAAATCTCGTCTCGTTCTCGCGAACTCTGTAATTTGTCTCGTCTCGTCTCGAGAGTTTTGTGTATCGTTACACCCTATCTGATCTTAGAGGCTGAAACACCGAGACCACGGGAGATAACAGCCCGAGCTGGTCATGTGACCGTGTCTGTTGTTGACGGTGCTCTGTTAGCAGCTAGCTCCGCAAGCTAACGTTCTGCTTGAAAAAGCGCATTAATTATCTGATTTAAAAAAAAAACAGTTGTGTCGTTAGTGATATGAATTAATACAGAACCAGTAAAAATAATCGCATTTTAAATCGCAATCGCAATTTATAGAAAAAAAATCGCAATTAGATTATTTTCCAAAATCGTTCAGCCCTAACACATACACACACACACGGGTTTGTCAATGAGGTTTATCGGTACGTAGTCTGTCCTGCTAATGACACATAAACCAACACACATACACACACACACACAGCAACATGCTGCATCGCTGTTCATTCAAGCGTCCCATCTGAAAACTATCAATTTTAAATCTGCTTAGTGCGCACTCCATTATCTGGGCCAGGAGGGTCAGAGAGTTAGCTGGCTAGACTCTGTGACATTTTTAGCCATGAAATCAGGAAAAACAACCGTCACGTCTTTTTATACTGAAGTGGGTGGAGCCGCACCAGGGGTTGCTGGTGAGGGGCTGGACTCAGGGTTGAGGTGGGTTGTCCTGGCGCTTGTGACGTCACAAGCGCGATTGATTTCAAAACGAAACCTATCTTATCACAGTAAAATAAATCTACTTAGAGTAAATAAACCACTGGGTGCATTTTTTTGGCCTTAGGACTGTTTTTTTTATGAAGTAAATACCCAAAGTTGAGTAAAAAAAACATTAAAAAGTGAATTTTGAATATGTGTCCCCTTTAAAAGAACCGGTTCTCGATTCCCATCCCTACTTTCAGACCTGGGATGCAACTAGAGCCTGTTGCAAATGTTGAAAGAACTGAGAAATTAGTTTTCTCGAGCTGTCAAGAACAAGAACAAAGCTTGTTTTGGCCAGGTCATTTCATGCGTCAGGAGAAACTCGAGCACAGAACTCCTGGGGAGTCCTCATAGGGCCTTCCATTGCAGGATTTGCCTTTCACCTGCTTCATCATTCTTTTGTCTGAACACGTTTGGCTTTTGTGAATTTGTAGTTTTATTTGTTTATTTATTTATAATTTAATTCTTGAAATGTTAGATAGAATGAGTCTGTGGGCAAGATATGGCACATGCCAGTTGATTGTCATCACCATAGACAAAAGTCATCATCAGCGGTTTAATGTAAATTATAGCTGTTTGCCCATATCCTTTTGATCTTTAGCACTCTGCTTTTGTCCTTGTCCTTTTTTAATATACAATAAGTGTTTTTACTTGTCATACAGCAAGAATGATGAATTATTTGTCTGTGTACACCTTGACACTTACTAGGCTAAGATGGGCGAGGTGACAAGGACAAGAAAGATGAAGAGCAGATGGTGAGAGCAGTGGGAAGAAGAGTACAGTACATGGAGTTATAGTGTAGAACAGGCAGTGGAGGAAAGGGGGTAGTACCGTAGGTGAGATGCAGACTAGTGGAAAAGGACAAGGATCTCGACAAGGTGTGGGAAATGGACGTGCCTAGTGCAGTGTGTCTTAATTTTACACAGAAACGTATTAGACAAGGTGGTGGTCAGTTGAGTCTGTTTGCTTGAAAGACGTCCTGTCAAAACAAAGGACAAGGCTGGCATGCAGAGTGAGAGATAGAGGAGCAGGAGGGGCCACTGTAATGGTGACGGGGTCATTTATCTGCCTTTGGGAGGTCAAGGTTTTCACCAGCATCTTGTCTCAGCATCTTTTGGTGTCTTTTACCCATACGACTTGAACTCCCTCCTGTCAATCTTTATGGAAATGTTAGATATTTCAGATGCTGAAGTTGAAATCCTTGATGTTTTTATTCTGCACATCAAAACCAAAACTTATTTCTTACTCCTACACTGACAGTTCTGCAAATGTTTATTCGGCCTAATTTAGCTGAAATGAAAACAAAAACTCCTTCTTGTGGGTTCACATATGCAGTTAAAATATAAAATGCTTTGAGTAATTCAACCTAAAGCTGCTTCACAGTTTGACCTTTTAACACACTAAAAGTCCACTTCAAGGAAAAATATTTTTGTGCCCACACACCTGCAGTTTTCTCCAAACACGAGGTTGAAATTTGCTCCATAAATTTAGTTTTTTTTTTGTAGTTTCAGTATGTGTAATATGCATTTAAAGCTGGTTATATATTGTTACAAGCCTTCAAAAGTGCTGGTGTCTTTGTTAATTTGAAGGTGGCAAATTTCAAATAAGATCAGGGATGTTAGGAACTATCGCTTTATTAGGTAAAACCCTTTTAATTCAGAATAAATAACTCAAAATATATTTCATAGACAGATGAAGTACTTAAATTTTTAACAAAGCAAAGGTCTGCAAATTTTGCATTTATTTACTTTTTTTTGCATTTTTCACCAGGTAACGGAGCTTTTAAAGTCCTTAAGGCTATGCTGAAACTCATTTAATAAACAATGACCAAACATGCTGTTGAAGAAACCTCAGATGTTGTCAAAGGAAAGAAGTAATCTACGATAAAGTCATGCTTCTGTACTATAAGTAGGGATGCACCGATCCACTTTTAAAAAAAACTTCAGATCCGATCTCTAAATCTGGATATCGGTCGATACCGATACCTTTCCGATATCATCATCATTATTGATTTTTATGAGGCTGTGATAATCTCCTCTCTAAAGACAAGTACAATTTGTACAAATATATACATGTCCAAAAAGGCAACATTACCGGTAGGTAAGTTTTATTAATGTTGGATAAATTTCAAAGTTAGATTTAAATTCTGCTAACACAAAACATGTTTTATTTTATTCTTTAAAGTGATTAATAAAGTGATTAATTAAAGTGATTGTTTTTTTAAAGTTATTATTTTTTTTTAAATAAGGGGCAGCTATTACAAAGTACAGTATAATACTTTTTTTCTCCTTTCTGCACTCTTCATTCAATGTTTTTTTTCTTTGTGATGAATTAGTTTTGTTTA
>JBBPBX010064294.1:0-20293 GCA_038048925.1 Garcialebias charrua | reverse complement strand
GTGGACACGTGTACCGGGTGGTATAGCGTCATTTCACCAATCTGCATATGAACCATGGCTATAGCTGTAAGGGTTGTACTCGTCTCTGAGAGTCCCTGTAGTACTACAGCACATTCTTTGAGGGGTATTTCCCTGTCAACCCCGCTAGCGGCTATCCTTAGCTCCTTCAACAGTGTGGGAGACATAATGGTTATGTCAGCCCCACCATCCAGGAGGGCCTCTTCTGTGAGGACCCCTTCTAAAGTGATTGACAGGTAAGCCTTCTTAGCGGGCCCCTTCCTGATAATGTTACACAGGAACCTATCAGGTTTTTTCCGACGTGTGTTACGTCTACCATTGTCTGTGTGAATTTCATTCACCTGTACTGGTAGTGCAGTCACACATGGGTCTGAGTGATCGGTCTGTGACGAGTCATTGTCTTTGGTGAGTGCGCTTTCCCCCCCTTTTTCTGATGAGGGGCTCTCGGACTCTGTAACAATGATGTCATGGTTACAGTCAACATCTTGTTGACTGTCTATACCCTGATTGTCAGCATCCTGACCATCAGTATCTTGGTGACTGTCAGCAATCGTGGCATTGCTGTTATTTGTGTGTTCTGAGTCACTATCAATGATAGTGCTACACATCACACCAGGTTTGTTTTCCTTGTTTGTTTTTTTCAAACTTTCTAACAACCGACGTATGTTCTCCATCTCTTCTGAAGACAGAGGTTTAGGGCCTTTTTTCTGGAACTTCTGTGGGTTTTTCCTCGCCCCAGACTGTTCAGTTTGAGGTGCAGGAGCTGGCGCATTGCTCGGGGGTCCTCTCTGGGACCACCCTCTTTCATATGAGTCTCCTTGGGACCCATATTTCTTTTTCTTTTGGAAAGCCCTCCTTTTTTGATGGGGCTCTTCCTCTTGATGCGGCCTGTACCACTTAGGGTCTCTGGACCCCTTTTGGTCTTTGTTCCAGCGGACACCTTCATTTTGCGGTCTGTCAGGTTGGAAATTTTGCTTATTCTCGGCTTCCTTAAAAGAGTGAGCTGGCGCTCTTGCTCCTTCAAGGTCTAGCGTTTGGTATTTGACCTTTTCACCAGGACACACTTCAAAGGGTGTTTTGTTTGGTGTGCGACCTGTAAAAACATCTATCGCGCACTCTCTTATGTCTTCGATGGACCTCCGTTTATAGTTTGCGCTGACATGTACTTTCTCTCTTATGTCAGGGCAGAGGTTTTGGCTGAAAATATACTTAAACCCTACCTCCTCCTCCATTTCAGGTTCGCATCTGTCCCCGAAATAGGCACGGAATATTCGGTCATAATATGACCTTGGGTGTTCATTCCTACCTTGCTTGATGTTAGCTGCTGTTATGATGCCATCGGGCCCCGTGCAAGGAGAAAACTCCCTTATCAGCGCAGCACAGAGAAGACTGTAGTCTTTCATCACTGCTTCTCGTTGACGCTTCATAAAAGCATGCACCGTCCTGTCCGATGTTAACCTTAACAGACAGATTCTATCATCATCTGTAGCTTCTGGGAAGCGTTGAAGCTGGAAATCAAGGTCCTCGAGATAGATCTTGGTTTCGTGTGAGCCCATTGGGCCAGGGGCGAAGGTTTGAATGCTTTTCGCCATATTCCGTAGTTCAGCCATTGATAGAGGTATTTGTGGGTTATTATCAGATCCACCCACCGGTGCATCCGGTGGGATTGTCGGTTTTAGAGGCCCTAAGGGACGGCGCGGTGGTGTTGGAGGGAGTAGTGCATCTGGCATGGGCGGGGGCGGTGGAGGAGGGAGTAGGTCATCAGGTATGGGAGGAGGCAGCGGAGGCGGTGAGTTCTCAAGGTGTTTACTCATGAGACCCAAACATTTTCTCTCTTCTTCAAAGAGTTTGTTCATTGCTGATGCACGCTCTATTTTACAACTATTCAGTTGGACTTTTAACCCATCATTTTCACGTTGTAACATCATGTGCTGTTCTTGTGATTTTCTATAATCTTCTTGCAGCCTTGTGTACCGTAGTGATAATGATTCCAGGGTGTCCGTGCATTTTTCCAGCGCGTCTCGTGCCTCCCCACAATCCGCCTGAAGCGACTTGTATTGATGGTAATACGTATCCTTCTCCACCACACATTTTTCCAAATCATCTTGTGATTGGTCAAAATCCCTTTTTAACACTCTGCATTCTTCGTAGAGACTACGCGTTTGTTCAGCGCTGCCAATACTCGACTGTGTTAAACTCTTTACCTCCTGCTGTAAAGTGGCAACCTCCCTTTGTGCTGTTAAACATGATGTAGAGACAGCCCGGCGTACAGCAGTTTCAAAGTCTAGCTTGGCCTTTAACAGAAGGCTTAATTTAGCCAAACGTTTATCTCTGTCTGCTTTCTTTTCAGCCGTTGTGGTTCCAGCTGTTACAGTTTTTAATGCACTGTCCACATCTGCTTCCTCCATCAACTGTGTCTCTTCATGGTAGTTTGTGATGGGCCCTGTGAGTGAAAATAAGGCACATTCGATCCAATCTGCTTTGGTCGGGTCGTGGCCTTGAGGTGGCACAGGCTGCCCTGTATCAGAGGTGTCAGGGGTCTCACCCTCTGTGCCTGCCATCTTTTATCTGGATTTTCAGTGAAAATCAAAATAAAAGATGTTCTGTATTCGTTATTCTAAACTTTTCACTATTTGAAATAAACAGGAAAGTTTAAATGTGCACAGGACAACTGTGGAAGATGATGTGTCAGAGAAAGGAAGAGAAAGGAAAACTTTTCAGTTATCTGGAGTGAAAACTGTACTTTTGTTTGTTATTTTAAATTCTTTGTATTTAAAATAAGCAAAAATGTTTGTCCGTACCTCTGTTATTCTAAATATTTTATTTAAAATAAACAGGAGCTATTGTTTGTGTACAGAACAAAATTAAAAGCTGGTAACTCACCATAAAATGCTGACTTTTTATGATGTTTTTTGTGAATGTGACTGTTCGTCACTGAAAGTGCACCAGGAAATGACGACACAAATAGGCGGGTCGACGCAGCGCGTCACCAGCTCTGCTGTGCTGAGCGAGGCGGAGCTCTATGGCAAGCCCTTTTAACATTAAATCGTGAAGTCTGACTATCCGTAATTACATTCTAGATATCTAAAAAGGACTTTTGACTAGTCACAATTACATTTTGACTAGTCAGAATGTTAATTTAAGATATCTGTATTTACATTCTGACTAGTCAGAATAGCAATTCAAGATATCTTAAAATGAATTTTGACTAGTCAAAATGTAATTAAAGATATCTGAAATGACGTCATCCGATTCGTCATTTAAAGTGTCAAACATCCGCAATGACAATTCAAGATATCTCAAACGTAATTATGACTAGTCATAATGACATTTTTAGATATCTTTATTAAGAAATTACGCGTAGGACCCGCGGCTGCCACTTAGCTGTTCAAACAGATGCCTGCACAATTTTGGGTGGCTGCAGTGGCGCTAGCTGTTCTGGACTAAATTGTCCGAAAATGTCACAAGTGTTAGCATTAGACAGTGAGGAAAATGGCTCAGTTTCATCTGTTGTTTTTGTTCAGTTCCTGATTGTTCTTGAGGGGCAAGAAAACAACCTTATCTGTCCTACCATGCTTTACTACAGCTGCTCAAGTCACTGCAGCGTCTTACCTGAGCAGATTGGCTGGGGCAGTCCACAGGACCTGACTTAACGTTTTTAGATTTTTCTACCTGGATTATTGAGCATGCATCAGGAAAACATATTTATTTCTGTTTACTTAATTTCATATTTATGTTCCAGGTTGAAGGCAGTTCAGTCTTGTAGGTTCTGTTCCACTCATATCTTGTGCATCATCACAGCTTGTGGGTGAATTTCTGCTCTTGTTACATTGAACCATCATTAAATATTTTAGTTGACTGACCACTGGAAAGCCTCAGCCTTGGCTGAATATTTAAGAATCAGTATTGCCTCCATTAGAATTAGTTTTTAACTTAGTGTAAATAAAATGTATATTGTATCTTGGAACACAGTCTCCTGTTTACTTGTAAACAAACCCAAGTGCCTTTTCTGTGTATAAATTATGTCCTTGGGTGAAAAGCCTAAGGTGCCGTTGAAGTAAGTTTATAAAATAAAAAACAACATCCAAGCTTGTCACATGTATGTAAACTGTTCTAGTGTTATGTAATTTATTTAAAAGTTTTGAACATTCTTCAATTAAAACACACTTGAGCAGCATACTTTTTATTTGTTTATTATTATTTGATTGAGTTGAATTGCAAGGAAAACAAGTACTGTATAATTTGCAACAAATCTAGTAAAAACAAGAAAAAAACCTAACTTTTTAAGTTAACAATTTATAACTGATATCTATAAACTTATAGTGGATTATAGATATTTTTCCCAAATTATGCAATTTCATTTTAAAGAAATTGGCAAGTTTTTGTATTTTTCATGAGTAACTATTTACAGTACTGTATTAAATTAAACTATTGAGACAGTGATTCACACAGCTTGAGACTGAATATTAAAAATACGAAGGAACAAAAAGGTGATTTGTACATTTTATGATACTGCATTGATATAAACACATTGATGGTGTAGAAGTAAAACATGTCCAGTTTAGACTTCATCTGATCAACCAATCATCAATCAATTCATCACGTCATACCCGTTCAACAGTTATTGTTTAGTGGACCCCCTGACCATCTGAGCTGCCAGTGCAATGGCAGCATACTCCACCTCTGCAAGCAACACAGAAACAGCTGGCAGTAAGCCTTGGTTGTCGAAGCTGTACCCCTGCAGAACATCGGGACTGCTCCCTGGTTCTGGCCTGTATTTCATGTGACACTTGCAGAGACTGAAGATGCTCAAATTGACAGTGTGGGCACAAAATACATGTTGGGAAGACTGCAGCATCAAAGGAAGAGCAGGGAAGTCTGGAGCCATGTGGTGCAGAATGATGCTACGCAGGACTTCTCAGTTGGGCAGTTGTAAGACACCAGTCCACCCAGTGGCACAGGCCCACATCTGGATGGTACCAGCTCCAAAGTTGACAGACCATCTACGACAAGAGCGATAAGTGTTTGAGACTCCAGTCGGTGTAGTTTTCCTCCTGATGCCAGGATCTGGACGTGGTCCTACAAACACACGAGTGACATACCCGGTAATCACAATAAGTTTTGACAAAAGAAACGTACGGTGCAACAGGCATAAAAACATTAACTCAGAGGTTATACCTGTGTACGCTCTGTAAAGCGTGGAGTGCAGACATCTTTTCCCCACAGTTCTGGGCTTTCGCACCACCATCTTGCTGGCAGGTTCAGGATGGATCCCCTTACAACATAAAAATATGTCAAATAAACTTTTAAATAAATATAAAGGGACAGGTGAACAATTTGGTAGGACACTGTTGGACTGATTTGTGAGAGTTAAAAAAAAAAACTTTATTTATGATCTGTATTCACTGGTTAACTGGACATCATTAACCTCACACAGACTCTTCCACTGGTACATTTTCATCTTTAAATCACTTCTTGGTCTGCTGCCCTCATACATCTCCTCCTACATGTCTCTGTGTGAGTGCAGCTACAGCGTGCGCTCTCAGGACATGATTACCTGCAGTGTTCCGTCAGTGAGGACTGAACTTGGAAAAAGGGCCTTCTCCTACTCTGCTCCTGCTTCATGGAATATCTTACAAAAAGATCTGAAGCTCTCGACCTTGACTTCTCTAAATGGCTTTTAAAATCTGTTGGAATCCTGGCAAAAACCAATGCAGACGTGTTCCTGTTACTGATTACTGCTACTGATTTTCTACATCCATTTTATAATGTTTTTGTTAAATATTTTGTTTTTAATTTTGTAAAAAAAAATCTGTATTTCTCTTTTATGTTTGTCTATTGTTGATTGTTTAAGGAAATGTCTACTGTTACTGTTGTCATCATTCTTTAGTTTGTAGCAGGTCGCTCTTGTAAATGAGTCCTCGAGGCTCAATGAGATTAACCTGATGAAATAAAGGTTGAATGAATGATATAACAGAAAAGAATGTGTTCCACTCTTATTTTATTTATTTACCTTTGTTCTTGGTCTGTGTCATCTTTGTACAGGCCCACATCTGGATGGTACCAGCTCCAAAGTTGACAGACCATCTAGGACAGGAGCGATAAATGTTTGAGACTCGAGCCGGTGTAGTTTTTCTCCCGATGCCAGGATGTCGGGATCTGGACGTGGTCCTACAAACACACGAGTGACATAATCACAATAAGTTTTGACAAAAGAAACAGGCATACAAACATTAACTCAGGTTTAGTTGAAGCACCTTGATAGCAGTTTATCTGTTCTAACTGTGCTATATAAATAAATTTGACTTGACTTGACTTATGTTCGCTCTGTAAAGCGTGAAGTGCAGACATCTTTTCCCCACAATTCTGGGCTTTTGCACCACCCCCTCGCTGCAGGTTCAGGATGGATCCCCTTACAACATAAAAATATGTCAAATAAACAGAAATAAATAAATGTAAATGAGCAATTTGGTAGGACACTGTGGGACAGATTTGTGAGAGTTAAGATTTTTACGTAACTTGCAAATACTACTAACTGATAGTGGTTGAGCCTGCATTTTTGATACCACCATTTATGATATAACAGAAAAGAATGTGTTCCACTCTTATTTTATTTATTTACCGGTACCTTTGTTCTTGGTCTGTGTCATCTTTGTAAATCTCGAGTTCAGGCCAGTGCAGGAGGAACATTTGGCAGCTTAAAAAAAAAAAAAGAAGTTGTTACAATTCCTTTATCAGCTGCAAACCTACAGAAATAATCTAAGAAATCAGCTTTTTCTTTTTCAACACCCAGTGAGATCTAAAACAGATCAGAACTGTTTTGAGCACACATATATATATTAATACTTGTTATAACATATTTAGCTTTAAACAAGTAATAGACTGTATATATTGATTCACTTAACACATCATTTATAGAGTATACACAGCACGCTACACACACACAGAGTGATGGAAAGTAACAAAACCTGCAAAGTGCAGCTTTGTTCTCTTTTAGTGATATTTCTTTATTTCTGTTAAGAAGAAAGCATTTGAACATTACATGGACACAAACATATTTTTGGCACTAATGGAACCTCATAAAAAATACAATATACATTTTTATACCATATCTGTCTCAAATATTCCAAATAATTTATCACATTAAATTGGGCTTTTTTACGCTGTTTGTATGTTGCAGCAGGAGCTAACGGTTAGCTCGCTAAGCTAGCTTCGTTTTTTCTTACCTTGAAAGCTGTGTGTCTGCTACTTCCTGTTGTAGTGAAAAAGACGTCGGTTTTAAAAAGTCTTCTTGTTGTAAAAAGTCTTCTTGTTGCAAACAATAAATCATCCGTGTTTTTAATTCATGTCGAGCACGAGCTGCTTGGTACAAACCGTGTTAAAAACACAGCAGGCGTTGTGTTGGACAGACCTGACATGGGTCCTCCTGACAAGATTTAGCGGACCTATTTCCGCCTGCGTAAAACTGTGTCATTGTGACTAGTCAAAATTATAATTCAAGATATCTCGTACGTCATTCTGACTAGTCATAATGTGAATTCTAGATATCTTAAATAGAAACGCCGTCTACATGATAAAATATTTAAGATATCTTGAATTCATTTAAAGATATCTTAAAAGGAATTTTGACTAGTCATAAGTACAGTTCTAGATATCTGAAATTGATTTATGACTAGTCATAATAGCTATTTAAGATATCTTGAATTACATTTTGACTAGTCATAAATACATTTTGACTAGTCATAAATACATTTAAGATATCTTAAATGATGATGTAATTTAAGATATCTGTAATTGTAATTATGACTAGTCAAAACTAAATTTGAGATATCTTGAAAGCAAATTATGACTAGTCAAAATTAACTTAGAGATATCTAGAATTGTATTTACGACTAGTCAAAATTCATTTCAAGATATCTTAAATTGAAGCCTCCATTCAACTCAATGGAAAATCTGACGTCATTTTGACTAGTCAGAATGTAATTAGAGATATCTCAAATACGAATTTTGACTAGTCAGAATGTAATTCAAGATATCTTAAATAGCTATTATGACTAGTCATAATTCAATTTCAGATATCTGGAATTGAAGTGCCCTGAATCCGATTTAATGTTAAAAGGGCTTGCCATAGAGCTCGCTACACAGATACGTGACGTCAACCAATCAATCACAGTGCTTGTAGTCCTTTTCCCAAGCAACCATGGTAAATGTAGTTTTCTAACCTTCGACCAATGAAGTACCGGAAATGACGACAAAGTGGGTTGGTCGCAACGGCGTGCGTTCCCACTACAGCGAATCAGCGTTCGCTACGAGTGATTGACAGCTCCCAGCTCTCGTTTCATCCAATCACAGCTCATAAACAAACGTGTACTTGGACACGTAGCTCTAACGTTAGCTCAACACAGCGGACCACAACTTATAGACTCTTAAAACAACTCAAACGCTACAAATTAACTTTCCAAAATTCTGAAACATGCGGCGAACACACCTAGACAGGCCAACGTAGTTACGCTCAGTAACACAGCACTGCAGCTGTTGAACAAACACGGACTCTCTCGGAGCGCGTCAAGGTCGGTTCCGTCCACTTTAAGGGAGCAGAACTCGGGTTTCAGAACCACTATCCGACACCGTTCTAACAGTTATATGCTTCTTTGACCTGCTCTAAAATGTAAAATACCACAACAGCAATCTTGTAGATGTTAAATTAGCTTTCAGGCTTCTGACTCGGCGGTCAAACAAAGCTTTGTACAGGAGTCTGCGTGAACTGGACCGAACCAGGACCAGAACCACCACAGACCACGGCTGACAAAACTTCACCTGAATGCTTCCAACAGCGTCTAACAGAGTTGAAACAATAATAATCTCACAGCTTCAAATGATAAAAACATGCAGAATCTGCCTGCTTTGAACACTTCCAGCCAAAATCATTATCCTCAGAGTTTAAAACTTGGATCCACTTATGCAAACATGACGTTACAGTTCATGAGAAACCACAGAAATCAATAAACTTTCAGAACCACGTACGAAGGCCACCAGATGTAAGAATTATGAGGAGGTCAATATTAATACTGACCTCTTTATCCTTAATTAATCTACTTATTCAGATTGAATAGTAAATTCACGGATTCTGTTCTTTTTCAGTTTACCCAATATTTCTGTGATCTTTATGATGGATAAATAAACAGAGCCATTAAGTGACAAAGACGTTAACTTAGTTTGATATGTCAAAGAGACACTATCATTTATTTAGAATAAATCAACTAAATTAACACCATTACACTTGATTGACATGATTTCACTTTCTTTCAATTTAAAACGTCAGCACACTTAAATTCAACACAACAGACTTCAATATTGGATGTAAACATATTTAGTCTGAGGGCTCTTTAAACTTAAAATAGTTTCCAGCTTAGATAGAGAGGGAAAGATTTAGGAGGAGAAATTTATGGAGGAAGAAAAGTTAAGAGTCAGGGAGTTATCTTGATGTGTTTTAACCAGAAACATGGCAGTTCTCCGGCCGATTAAAGCTACACGTTGGTACCCTTGGCAAAGCATTTGACGACTTGTTACCTCGTGAAGATGGTCAGTCTCCCTCGGTCCAGTTTGGTCAGTTCGTTTACCATTCTCAGCGTCTCCAGACGTGCGCCTTGACTCGAACCGAAAGTAACGGCAGCTCCTGGTGGTGTTTCCAAGATAAGACGTTCCTTAAAGGAATGTCAATAAAAGAGAGCTTTTCACGGCTTGAAATAGATTTATAACAGGCATGTTATAAATCTTTTAACTGAATGACGTGTCCTTAGCGTGTGACTAGACGATCATCAGTTCTTTGGAGAAGACCATAGTTTGAGGCTTACTCCAGCAGACTTCTTTGAAAACAGGAAGTCAGAGCTCTTTTAAGGCTAACTTGACCTAGAAAGACGTAGCTCTTTCTGATTCAGTCTGTTAAGCCAGGAGCCACTGAGAGGAGGCATAAGTTAGATTAAAAATGTCAGAAAGGATAAGAAAGTTAGTTTAAGACGCCAGTCTCATGATACAGCAGATTTAGAACTTTCTTAACTCATTACCAACACTGTTGTATGAATAAACAAACGTCATCAGAGCATAACATATGGGACCTATTAATGATAATAGCTTGATTATTAAATAGGACAAAAACAAAAGTCTCTGGGTGTCTAGATTGTCCTGAGCTCAAGCTAAAATGAATGAGATAAAGTGTTCCTTTTATCTTCACATGCAAGTTCGAGAGGAGAGGAGAAATCCTCCATGTACAACATTTTGAATTAAGCAGAGTATTTGATTTATCTGACATTAAAATGTACTGATGCTCTTACAAATAAAATTATTCATTTGATAACATTTGAATTAACAAAATTAAAAGAAGTCTCTGGATGACTTAATTGCACCTTTGACACAGCAGTGAAACACAGTTTAACTCTCACAGAATAACACAGCTTAAAAGCACACATCATGAAAATGACAAAAGTTATTCTTTTGATCACATCAGCCTAAAATCAAAGATAGAAATAGTCTCTTTTGGTGACTATATTTATCAGATTACAGCTTAATGAATGATTTTGTAGTAAATGTCTTGCTTTACTGAGAGGTCAGTAAAGGTCATCACTGGATAGTTCAAAAACCTTAATTTGACCCTGGGTAGGTCCACTACACTTTGCTATCAGACTGCAGGTTTACTTGTAGTTATATTTTGCTAACAGAGCACTTTGCTGTCAGACTGGTGGTTTACTTGTGGTTATATTTTGCTAACAGAGCACTTTGCTGTCAGACTGCAGGTTTACTTGTGGTTATATTTTGCTAACAGAACACTTTGCTGTCAGACTGCAGGTTTACTTGTGGTTATATTTTGCTAACAGAGCACTTTGCTGTCAGACTGCAGGTTTACTTGTGGTTATATTTTGCTAACAGAGCACTTTGCTGTCAGACTGCAGGTTTACTTGTGGTTATATTTTGCTAACAGAACACTTTGCTGTCAGACTGCAGGTTTACTTGTGGTTATATTTTGCTAACAGAGCACTTTGCTGTCAGACTGCAGGTTTACTTGTGGTTATATTTTGCTAACAGAGCACTTTGCTGTCAGACTGCAGGTTTACTTGTGGTTATATTTTGCTAACAGAGCACTTTGCTGTCAGACTGCAGGTTTACTTGTGGTTATATTTTGCTAACAGAGCACTTTGCTGTCAGACTGCAGGTTTACTTGTGGTTATATTTTGCTAACAGAGCACTTTGCTGTCAGACTGCAGGTTTACTTGTGGTTATATTTTGCTAACAGAGCACTTTGCTGTCAGACTGCAGGTTTACTTGTGGTTATATTTTGCTAACAGAGCACTTTGCTGTCAGACTGCAGGTTTACTTGTGGTTATATTTTGCTAACAGAACACTTTGCTGTCAGACTGCAGGTTTACTTGTGGTTATATTTTGCTAACAGAGCACTTTGCTGTCAGACTGCAGGTTTACTTGTGGTTATATTTTGCTAACAGAACACTTTGCTGTCAGACTGCAGGTTTACTTGTGGTTATATTTTGCTAACAGAGCACTTTGCTGTCAGACTGCAGGTTTACTTGTGGTTATATTTTGCTAACAGAGCACTTTGCTGTCAGACTGCAGGTTTACTTGTGGTTATATTTTGCTAACAGAGCACTTTGCTGTCAGACTGCAGGTTTACTTGTGGTTATATTTTGCTAACAGAGCACTTTGCTGTCAGACTGCAGGTTTACTTGTGGTTATATTTTGCTAACAGAGCACTTTGCTGTCAGACTGCAGGTTTACTTGTGGTTATATTTTGCTAACAGAACACTTTGCTGTCAGACTGCAGGTTTACTTGTGGTTATATTTTGCTAACAGAGCACTTTGCTGTCAGACTGCAGGTTTACTTGTGGTTATATTTTGCTAACAGAGCACTTTGCTGTCAGACTGCAGGTTTACTTGTGGTTATATTTTGCTAACAGAGCACTTTGCTGTCAGACTGCAGGTTTACTTGTGGTTATATTTTGCTAACAGAACACTTTGCTGTCAGACTGCAGGTTTACTTGTGGTTATATTTTGCTAACAGAGCACTTTGCTGTCAGACTGCAGGTTTACTTGTGGTTATATTTTGCTAACAGAGCACTTTGCTGTCAGACTGCAGGTTTACTTGTGGTTATATTTTGCTAACAGAACACTTTGCTGTCAGACTGCAGGTTTACTTGTGGTTATATTTTGCTAACAGAACACTTTGCTGTCAGACTGCAGGTTTACTTGTGGTTATATTTTGCTAACAGAGCACTTTGCTGTCAGACTGCAGGTTTACTTGTGGTTATATTTTGCTAACAGAGCACTTTGCTGTCAGACTGCAGGTTTACTTGTGGTTATATTTTGCTAACAGAACACTTTGCTGTCAGACTGCAGGTTTACTTGTGGTTATATTTTGCTAACAGAGCACTTTGCTGTCAGACTGCAGGTTTACTTGTGGTTATATTTTGCTAACAGAGCACTTTGCTGTCAGACTGCAGGTTTACTTGTGGTTATATTTTGCTAACAGAGCACTTTGCTGTCAGACTGCAGGTTTACTTGTGGTTATATTTTGCTAACAGAGCACTTTGCTGTCAGACTGCAGGTTTACTTGTGGTTATATTTTGCTAACAGAGCACTTTGCTGTCAGACTGCAGGTTTACTTGTGGTTATATTTTGCTAACAGAGCACTTTGCTGTCAGACTGCAGGTTTACTTGTGGTTATATTTTGCTAACAGAGCACTTTGCTGTCAGACTGCAGGTTTACTTGTGGTTATATTTTGCTAACAGAGCACTTTGCTGTCAGACTGCAGGTTTACTTGTGGTTATATTTTGCTAACAGAGCACTTTGCTGTCAGACTGCAGGTTTACTTGTGGTTATATTTTGCTAACAGAGCACTTTGCTGTCAGACTGCAGGTTTACTTGTGGTTATATTTTGCTAACAGAACACTTTGCTGTCAGACTGCAGGTTTACTTGTGGTTATATTTTGCTAACAGAGCACTTTGCTGTCAGACTGCAGGTTTACTTGTGGTTATATTTTGCTAACAGAGCACTTTGCTGTCAGACTGCAGGTTTACTTGTGGTTATATTTTGCTAACAGAGCACTTTGCTGTCAGACTGCAGGTTTACTTGTGGTTATATTTTGCTAACAGAGCACTTTGCTGTCAGACTGCAGGTTTACTTGTGGTTATATTTTGCTAACAGAGCACTTTGCTGTCAGACTGCAGGTTTACTTGTGGTTATATTTTGCTAACAGAACACTTTGCTGTCAGACTGCAGGTTTACTTGTGGTTATATTTTGCTAACAGAACACTTTGCTGTCAGACTGCAGGTTTACTTGTGGTTATATTTTGCTAACAGAACACTTTGCTGTCAGACTGCAGGTTTACTTGTGGTTATATTTTGCTAACAGAGCACTTTGCTGTCAGACTGCAGGTTTACTTGTGGTTATATTTTGCTAACAGAGCACTTTGCTGTCAGACTGCAGGTTTACTTGTGGTTATATTTTGCTAACAGAACACTTTGCTGTCAGACTGCAGGTTTACTTGTGGTTATATTTTGCTAACAGAGCACTTTGCTGTCAGACTGCAGGTTTACTTGTGGTTATATTTTGCTAACAGAGCACTTTGCTGTCAGACTGCAGGTTTACTTGTGGTCAGTGGCGGCTGGTGATATTTTTTTATGGGGGGGCGCCATAAAAATTTTTTAAGCATGTGTAGAAGTATGCATAATTATGTTTGTATACTGTAAAGTAAGTTTGTTCATGTTTTTTATTTGTATATATCAGGTGTATCCATTTGTATAAAACTATCATTAATAAAACATGGTTCATCTTCACCATGGTGTAGTGGCTAGGGAATCAGACTTGAGATCCGAAGGACCCAGGTTCGAACCCCGGCCACGGCACACCTTGGGGTGTCTATGAGTGCACACCCATTTTCCCCAGCTCCCCGGGCGCTGACCACGGCTGCTCACTGCACCACCTGGTGGTGGTTGGGTTAAATGCAGAGACCAATTTCGTCTGTCAAGTATGGGAAACATACACAGATGACAAAAATGTGATATTTATTTATTTATTTTTATTTGTTTGAGGCATCAGTGTGAAAAGAGAATGGGAGTGTTCTGCTTCCACTTTTCAATTGTTAGACAACTTCTATCATATTCTGTTATTATTTTAGTAATACAAGTTCATAACATAAATAGAATTGTGAGGGTCCAGACTTAAATAAGGACAAAGGTGTTCAAAAATCCACCAAATAATTCAATTTAACAGTTCCAAAAATAAACTAACAAATAATTAAATTTCAATGAAAAATAAATCAAAAGATAATAACAAATTTGGCCCAACTTAAACAGGTCAACTGAAGTCTAACAAGGAGGAATGATTCCAGATTAGATTTTAAATAACTGATTTATGGGGAAGAAAAATGATCTATTTTACTGTGATCCACCTGATGATCTCCACTTATACTTAAGGCTGCAGTCAAGTCCTCTTCGCTGGAGCATTGATGCCTACTCATGGTATTTATGCTTCTAGCCAGTTTCTGAGTACAGTACTTTGAGAGACACTTACCTTGTTTTTTGTTGTGTTTCCAGTCCTCGTTTCCATCTTGGTCCTGGGTTCAGTTCTCTGCTCATCGTGTCTTGCCCTCCAACCACTTGCCTGCCTCATTTCGCCCTCTGGGATTCATCTCAAGGAACTAAGGATTTCTCTGTAAAATAACAAACAAAACTAGATCAATCATCTTGAAAGAGCCTTCTGGTCAAGCCTTTCTGACAGTTTGTTTCATCTTCTAGGAAATCCAGAAGATCCCTGTACATGTGTACAGTATATAGACTTGCACTGTAAATAATAAACACTGTTACTTTTGCACCTCTTCGTCTTGTGTCGTTCTGGGTCTCATTACCAACTGGGTAAACCTTTGAAATCATAACACTATGACCACTTTATTGTTCTTTTTACATATTTTGTGCTAATTTCAGCTTCAACTGTCCCCCTCCTACAATGCTGTGATTGCTGGTATCACTCAGCCCTCTGTGAATAGCAAACAACCATCAGGGTGCTAACGATCCATTGTTAGGCTGATGGTCCTCCTTGATCATGTGAGCAGCTGGTTTCAGGCTGTCATCAGCCAACTGGTTGTGTAACACTGTGAGAGGGTGCTATTTATAAGACTGAGCTGAACCCAGCACCTCAGACTGAGGAAGTCTTTCGGACGAAAGACGAAACGTTTCTACAATTTTTTGCTTTGTTTTGTTTTTTTGTTTTTTGAATGTCCAGAGGACCAGACTTAGCTTTCTTAGATTTTTCTACCTGGATTATTGAGCATGCATCAGGGTAATTTCAGCTTACTTTTTTTGTTGCTAGTTTTATATCTTTCAAAATATGAAACTTTCCCTTAAACATTATTCTCTTAAATCTGTTTTCTTTTTTATCTTGTTGAGATTTTAGCTACTGTTCTGCTACTTTTCTGCTACTTTTAACTAGCATTTTGATACTTTCAGCAAAAAAAATGCTACTTTAGCTAGTGTTTTGCTACTCATCAATATTTTCCTCTTTTTGCTGAAGCTTAGCAGTTTAAGCATCTGTCTTTTAGCTACTATATGTCATGTGTTTGCCCCTCACAGCCAGCCATGTTCATGTTTGTTGTTAAAGAAAGTGAAGTGACCTAAAATCCGATATCAGTCTCCTTAAGTTGGTCACCCACCAGACTGGTCTAAGGGTCTTTTCTTCCACTTTATGATAAAGAGGCTCTGGGTCCTGCAAGGACAATAACCTTCACATCAACGTGAAGAAGACAAAGGAGATGATTGTGGACTTCAGAAGGAACAAACAAACCCCACACCCCACTGAACATTGGAGGATCTGCAGTGGAAGTGGTCTCCAGCTACAAGTACTTGGGTATACACATGAACGATAGCCTCAGCTGGAGCAACAACACCACCAGCCTGATCACGAAAGTTCATCAGAGACTCTACTTCCTCAGACGGCTGAGATGAGCTGGTCTGAGAAGTTCAGACCTCACCTCCTTCTACAGGTGTGCAGTGGAGAGAGCAAATAAATAGAATCAATCTACTGTATTTTTTTAGTACCAGAGTTCTCTTAAATATTCCTAATATTAAAGGTCCTGAGTTGACTCCTAATGCATCTTAGCATATATAACATTTCACCATATAAATGTACCTTAAATGTTTCAATGTTAATAAGCTAGTAACTTGCAAGAGACTTTGTTTTCATTCTCCAGATCAATACAGTGTTAAAAATAGTAAAACACCACAAGTGAAAATACTCACTTTTGGGATATGGGAAGTCACCTGCTGCATGAAGGTTAAGCTGGACATCTTGGATCTTCTTCTGTACACCACCTGTCTGTTACACAGGTGGTAGATTGGAAATAATCACTGCTGGTGTGTAGAGATGAAGGTGTTGTGTGGATTTTTTTCTGTAAAGAAAGTACAGAAGGCACATTAATTATGTATTTTTTTTTTTAGCAATTTCCACATTGCTTGAAGTGCTTTGTGTACACATATGTAATCACATTTTAACTTTCTTAATACAACATAAATAATAATATCCAGGTTAACAACAGCAGCACAACTTATAATGAAACTAAAGTTTAACTAAACTAAACTAAAACTAAAGTTTATTTATTCATTCAGATGTATTCATCAGAAAATTTGCAACTGCTGCTAAACGAAACGAGAAAAAAGTTAACTAACACAGACAGACACTCTGAGGAGTAAACAGTTCATGATGAGCTGAAGATAGACAGACAGGAGTCGTCTTCACACATTCGGGTTTATAACTAGCAAGTAGCAACTTTGCAGTACACCACAACATGAGCACAGCTACTAGCTACTGTAACTGACTGAAACAACCACACACACACGACACCACGTCCCGAACACAGATGAGAACAGCTCAAACTTTGCTCATGTGTGCTCAGCGATTTATTAAACTCACTAATTATTACTTGCTTACCTGTGTTTCAACGTCGCTGGTTGGCCGTGTGAAGCTCTGACTGTAAACAGAGGGAATCCCCCGCTCCCCCTCCTTCCTGGCTCAAACCGGAAGCTGGCGATCCGTGGCGATAATAGACGAGTCCAGGCTCGAGAGCGGCGGAAAATGCGACCTGTACAGTTCAATAATTTTGTACAGATGGGACATAAACTACGGCCGCTAGCGGCCGCTAGTTATGATTAGATTCAATGGAAAAGCATGGGGAAAGCCCCCAGGCGGCGCCGAGCGGGGAAACCGGAAGTACGTCACTCACAATCAGAAAACGTTTTTTGAAACAAACAAAACAATCATTACTCATAAAATATTTATCCTACACAACTAAAAACATATATGCATGCATTTCGAAATATTTTTATTTTATTATTTCACTTTTATAAAAAAAAAATAATAATAATCTTCAAATGGTGAAGAAGAAGAGCTGCAGATCCAAGGAGGAGCGGCGCCCCTAGCGCCCTCTAGTGGCGGCCGCCTCTGCTTGTGGTTATATTTTGCTAACAGAGCACTTTGCTGTCAGACTGCTGGTTTACTTGTGGTTATATTTTGCTAACAGAGCACTTTGCTGTCAGACTGCAGGTTTACTTGTGGTTATATTTTGCTAACAGAGCACTTTGCTGTCAGACTGCAGGTTTACTTGTGGTTATATTTTGCTAACAGAGCACTTTGCTGTCAGACTGCAGGTTTACTTGTGGTTATATTTTGCTAACAGAGCACTTTGCTGTCAGACTGCAGGTTTACTTGTGGTTATATTTTGCTAACAGAACACTTTGCTGTCAGACTGCAGGTTTACTTGTGGTTATATTTTGCTAACAGAACACTTTGCTGTCAGACTGCAGGTTTACTTGTGGTTATATTTTGCTAACAGAGCACTTTGCTGTCAGACTGCAGGTTTACTTGTGGTTATATTTTGCTAACAGAGCACTTTGCTGTCAGACTGCAGGTTTACTTGTGGTTATATTTTGCTAACAGAGCACTTTGCTGTCAGACTGCAGGTTTACTTGTGGTTATATTTTGCTAACAGAACACTTTGCTGTCAGACTGCAGGTTTACTTGTGGTTATATTTTGCTAACAGAACACTTTGCTGTCAGACTGCAGGTTTACTTGTGGTTATATTTTGCTAACAGAGCACTTTGCTGTCAGACTGCAGGTTTACTTGTGGTTATATTTTGCTAACAGAGCACTTTGCTGTCAGACTGCAGGTTTACTTGTGGTTATATTTTGCTAACAGAACACTTTGCTGTCAGACTGCAGGTTTACTTGTGGTTATATTTTGCTAACAGAACACTTTGCTGTCAGACTGCAGGTTTACTTGTGGTTATATTTTGCTAACAGAGCACTTTGCTGTCAGACTGCAGGTTTACTTGTGGTTATATTTTGCTAACAGAGCACTTTGCTGTCAGACTGCAGGTTTACTTGTGGTTATATTTTGCTAACAGAGCACTTTGCTGTCAGACTGCAGGTTTACTTGTGGTTATATTTTGCTAACAGAGCACTTTGCTGTCAGACTGCAGGTTTACTTGTGGTTATATTTTGCTAACAGAGCACTTTGCTGTCAGACTGCAGGTTTACTTGTGGTTATATTTTGCTAACAGAACACTTTGCTGTCAGACTGCAGGTTTACTTGTGGTTATATTTTGCTAACAGAGCACTTTGCTGTCAGACTGCAGGTTTACTTGTGGTTATATTTTGCTAACAGAGCACTTTGCTGTCAGACTGCAGGTTTACTTGTGGTTATATTTTGCTAACAGAACACTTTGCTGTCAGACTGCAGGTTTACTTGTGGTTATATTTTGCTAACAGAGCACTTTGCTGTCAGACTGCAGGTTTACTTGTGGTTATATTTTGCTAACAGAGCACTTTGCTGTCAGACTGCAGGTTTACTTGTGGTTATATTTTGCTAACAGAACACTTTGCTGTCAGACTGCAGGTTTACTTGTGGTTATATTTTGCTAACAGAGCACTTTGCTGTCAGACTGCAGGTTTACTTGTGGTTATATTTTGCTAACAGAACACTTTGCTGTCAGACTGCAGGTTTACTTGTGGTTATATTTTGCTAACAGAGCACTTTGCTGTCAGACTGCAGGTTTACTTGTGGTTATATTTTGCTAACAGAGCACTTTGCTGTCAGACTGCAGGTTTACTTGTGGTTATATTTTGCTAACAGAACACTTTGCTGTCAGACTGCAGGTTTACTTGTGGTTATATTTTGCTAACAGAGCACTTTGCTGTCAGACTGCAGGTTTACTTGTGGTTATATTTTGCTAACAGAGCACTTTGCTGTCAGACTGCAGGTTTACTTGTGGTTATATTTTGCTAACAGAGCACTTTGCTGTCAGACTGCAGGTTTACTTGTGGTTATATTTTGCTAACAGAGCACTTTGCTGTCAGACTGCAGGTTTACTTGTGGTTCCTAGAGTTTCTAAAGGTAGAATGGGAGGCGGAGCTTTCAGGTGTCAGCCTCTGCTGGAGGTTTCTTCCTGTTAAAAGGGGGTTGTTTCTTCCCACTGTGGCCTTTGTGCTGCTCAGGATGGATACTGGCTCAAAGTAAAGACCTGAAAGAAACCAGTTGACCAGTTTGTTGCTAACTGGTATTTTATAACTGCTTCTCACTCAATCTGGCAACATGAATCAGATTATAATCCCATTGCATGGATTGAATTGTAGTTGGATTGATTCAGACTGTTCTGAGATGACTTTTGTTGTGATTTGACTCTAAATGAAAGAACTGAACTTCCCTGTGGTTACAGATGTGAATCAGTAAACTTTGATTTTTCCAGATGTGTCAAACACAAACAACTTTGTTGTTTTTATTTTGGACCAACTACAGCCATGCAGCTGTTCTCTAAGTGAAGCTTCAAGCCCCTCAGTTCCAGTCCAGATGTCAATAAGCAGCATGTCAGAGTTCCAGATGTTTTGTTCCTCAGTCCACCTCTGTGCTGTTTGTGCTCATGTGTCAGGGACAGACTTGTGAGGACCACAGCTGTTTTCATGATGTTGTCATGTGCTGCTGGTTAGAAGCAAAGTGTTGCACAGTTCAGGTCAAAGGTCAGGCTGCAGTCCCAGAAAAACTGCTTTGACACTTTCACACTGTTCTTTGATCAACTGGGACTTTTCTCTGTCGTCTCACATTTATTCTGTACAATCAAATGTGTTCAACAAACACCAGAATAACTTGTTCATGTTTGTAACGTCTAAACTTTGAAGTCATTTCTGCTGATTCAGCAGCTCAGAGCTCTGCAGCCTTTCTGA
>JBBPBX010064293.1:0-20293 GCA_038048925.1 Garcialebias charrua | reverse complement strand
ATATATATATATATATATATATATTAGGAGCCAAGATGGTGTAGTGGCAGGGCTTTCGACTTGGGACCCGAAGGACGCGGGTTCGCGCCCTGGCCACTACACACCTTGGGGTGTCTATGAGTGCACACCTAATTCTCCAACTCCCCGGGCGCTTTCTGGCTGCTCACTGCACCACCTGGTGGTGGTTGGGTTAAATGCAGAGACAAATTTTGTCTGTGTATGGGAAACATACACAGATGACAGACAAACACATTAGGGGCCAAGATGGTGTAGTGGCTAGGGAATCAGACTTGGGATCCGAAGGACCAAGGTTCGAACCCCGGCCACGGCACACCTTGGGGTGTCTATTGCCCCTTTTCCACCGGTCGGCTCGGGTCGGATGTTACGTCATATGTGCGTCGCAGAGACCCCCTTTCATCCTT
Organism: Garcialebias charrua; assembly: GCA_038048925.1. NCBI lineage: Eukaryota > Metazoa > Chordata > Actinopteri > Cyprinodontiformes > Rivulidae > Garcialebias > Garcialebias charrua. Next base: position 19,871 of record JBBPBX010064293.1, on the reverse strand, counting down.
TCCCACCGGCTATTCCGAGCGGAGCCGCGCGAGATTTCCTGAGATTTTCGGGCTGCTTTCAGAGGTGTACTGAAGCGAGCTCACCCGCTCCGGAAGGAGGGAGGAGGAGACGAGAGCTGTTTTTACGGAAGCGAGGGAAGCTACCACGGCAGGACTTTTACATGAATAACACGGTAAAAACAATTGTTATTTTTTAAATTTATAGCAAAGATGGGTCTTCAGCTGAACGTGTCCTTAATAAAATCACGTACTGCTCAAAACTGCACGATTTTAAAAAGTAGTTTCGCCACGAGTAACACGCGGCGCGCGGGCGGCTTTATGTCTTTAAATGTAGCTCAATGAACAGATATAAAATATATTTCATAGCTGACTTTAATAGTACGAGGGCTCCTGAGCTTAACCACGCTTTAATATTGTCACGTATGGTCAAATGTGCTGCATTTAAAGTAGTTTCGCTTTGACTTTTTCCAAAACCTGTGTTTGCACAACGAAAATAAATTATAAAAATTCGAATTTTATTTCAAATAACTCCAACAGGATACATTTCGTGTATGAATATGTTGTGATCACACTAGATTTTTTTGAAAAATATCAGCTTTGTGGTTTTTGATAGAATTGATAATATGTGAAACAAAGTAGAAAATAATGGACGTAGGTTGACACATTTATGTCTATAAAACATTGAATTTTATTTCAAATAACTCCAACAGGATACATTTCGTATATGAACATGATGTGATCACACTAGATTTTTTTGAAAAATATCAGCTTTGTGGTTTTTGATAGAATTGATAATATGTGAAACAAAGTAGAAAATAATGGACGTAGGTTGACACATTTATGTCTATAAAACATTGAATTTTATTTCAAATAACTCCAACAGGATACATTTCGTATATGAACATGATGTGATCACACTAGATTTTTTTGAAAAATATCAGCTTTGTGGTTTTTGATAGAATTGATAATATGTGAAACAAAGTAGAAAATAATGGACGTAGGTTGACACATTTATGTCTATAAAACATTGAATTTTATTTCAAATAACTCCAACAGGATACATTTCGTATATGAACATGTTGTGATCACACTAGATTTTTTTGAAAAATATCAGCTTTGTGGTTTTTGATAGAATTGATAATATGTGAAACAAAGTCTTTATTGTGTTCTTCTTCTAGTGGTGGCTAGTACTGTAGTAAATAGCTTGAGGAACACTACTGCCACCATGTGGTAAGACGAGTAGGATTCTGGACCCCGCCCACAGAAGGGGTACAAAAAAGCTGTGGAAACAGAACATAGATGTGACCCGACCCGAACTGAGCCGACCTGAGCCGATCCAACCCGAGCCGAGCCGAGCGGTGGAAAAGAGGCATATGAGTGCACATCTATTTTCCACAGCTCCCCGGGCGCTGACTACGGCTGCTCACTGCACCACCTGGTGGTGGTTGGGTTAAATGCAGAGGCCAATTTCGTCTGTCAAGTATGGGAAACATACACAGATGACAAAAATGTGAAATTTATTTATTTATTATTATTATTATTATTATTATTATTATTATTATTATTATTATATATTCGCATCTCTACACAATACAAACAAAAACATCAATATAAAAAAACAATTTCATGATTCAACAAGGTGGGGTAATGTTCATCAACTGTGCATAACCTGGGATTAAATTTCCCTGCAGGATCCCCACTGAGATGGTATACATGCTCAGACTGTGTGCGTGTTGATTTTGCTCTCTGAGCGCAACAAAACCCAAAGAGTTCATAAGCCTCTGTGCATTTGTGCCAGCGTGTGGCAGCATTTTCTCCAGCTGCCATCTGCTGTGGGGATTTTGTGCTGCCAAGTCAGTCTCAGGTGAGGGAATAAAAGTCAGAAAGAAAAAGAGCAGGGGGCTCGGAAAGGTGTGTTTCCCACCTCACCCATCTATTAAAGGTAAAAATCCTAACTGCTTTTTACGCCGAGGGTAATAGAGACCCGATGATTCCACCAGCAGCCCAAAACACCAGCACACACAAACACATACAGTATACAGACATTGCTGCAGGGAGATTTACACAAGCAAACAGCAGGTTTCTAAAGACACAATCTGGTCAGGGTTCCTCAGAGCATGACAAAGTGGAGGCAGATAATCCTGGCACCACATTAGTCAACCTGTCCGACCGCTATTCTGTCAATTATCAACATAAATTACATCATATTGGTACAACAGATGCAGGTATGGAGCTCAAACACAGTGACGTCAACATTTCTATTGTTATCAGAAGGTGTTAATTGAAATGTCTTAACTAAAAAGATAAAATTCAGATTACCCTCTGCCTCCAAAGGTCACTTAATTATATTTTTGCAAACACAAGATTTGGCACCAGCAATTAGCTGTAGCACTCCCAGCAGGAACATAGTTTTTATTGGAATAAACACATAATTAGAAATCAATGTTAACTACACTTGTCATGACATATCAATGGCACATCACAACTGTATTACAAATCTGGAATTGGTCATTCAAAACATTTCAGTGCTTAAAATGTTATTTTTCGTGTTTGTAAATTTTAAGTAAAGAACATATTTGTTAGTCTATTTTGAAAGTCCTACAGTACTTATAATTAAAGCCATTTAGATTAAACAGGAAACACAAAAAATTCAACTATAAGTATAACTTATGTCTGGGCCTAAAAAGATCCCTGGCAATGCTCAGACATCTATTGACTTTTATGTTGATTCATCAGTGTAAAAATCTCATAGTGCAACCAGACCAGCAATAATTGCCTGTGGTGTCTTCACAATTGGCATGCATGGCAGCTTATGAACATATCTGCTCATGTGCTGTGGTTTTTAGTGCTTACTATTCTACACACAAAACAAAAAATGTTCCCTAATCTTTTGATAGACACAGTAATGATGGTTTGTTCTTTGACAGTAAACTTAGTGATGATGGTTCCCTTTCAGTCTGGTCCCTCGGTGCAACATACTTGCTATGGGAATTGCACCCCCGTGCGATTACCTGAAGGAATATACTCACGCCTTTACAGCAGGGGCGTCAACGCCGCGTCAGAGGCCCCGCCCTCTGGGTACTTAAGCGGCTGACGCCCATCCATCTTTCACTTTTTTGCCCTTGACCTAGCTAAACCTGAACTACCTCTTCGCAGGACTTCTCTGTTGCTTCATCACTCAAATTGAGGTGAGCTTTCTCCCTGCACATAGCGCACAGGGAATTATTCCTGCGTATTGCTGGACTAGCAAAAGCTAGTCCGGCACATTTTCTCTTAACCCCAAAGTATTTTCTTCTCCTCTCTCTACAGATTGCTTCGCTCGACGGCGCTAACTACGCCAAAAGAAAAAGCTACCTTGCTAACTCTTAGAGAGCTAGCCAGCGAAAGCGACGCGACAGAGGAGATATTTCAAGGAAAAAGAAAAAGGATTCTGGAAGGACTCGCTCGCCTTATCTCGGACATACCTCCGGAGAAAGGAAAGCAAAATACAAGACTTCCAAGGAAAACCAACGGGACGGCGAGCCCAACTTCGTGCGCCTGTCCCAGCGGATGCAATTTCTCTCTCGCGGCGACGGACACTCATGAGGCCTGTCCAGTCTGCCTGGGAATGCTACACGCAAAAACAGTGCTGGATACGCCCAACTTTTGCCCACATTGCAACCTGATGCTGGATACGGTGCTGCGGCGCCGGGTTGACCTCGTCGCCAAAGCCATGGGTGTTTCAGCAGTACCAGCAGATGCGGATACCACCGAGCCTCTCACGCCAGAGCTCGAGAACATGGCTCTACACAACAGCACACGAGTCGAATGGGGTGAGAGCCCTGACGTGCTGGCTCCTATGGTGGACTTAACAGTCGAGTTCGACACCCGAGGCATGATGAACGAGGACGAGATCTCGATTGCAGCCTCGGGCGAATTTTTAGCGGAGGACGCAGACGTCGAACTGGAGGATCAGGGAGAAGATCTCTCCCAGACCCCGGTACCTGGGCTCCCAGAAACCGACTTTTCCATCCCTGCTCTGTTCGACCTGTGCCATAGAGCAACGGATACGTTGCACATCCCATGGCCCGAGCCTCCGCCTCACCAACAGGTCACGAGACTGGTAGGAAACTATTTTTACTCGAAGTAGCAAGTCTCCACGAGGCAAAGGATGCCCTTGTTCCCAGACTTCCTCACAGAACTAACTCGCACCTGGGCTCAGCCAAGAGCCCCCATGCTCCTTCCTCTCTCACAGTTCCTCGACGTGGATGGGATGGTTGAGGTGGGAATAGCTAACGTGCCTCAGATTGAGGACACACTAGCGTCTCACCTGGTTCCTAAGTCATCCGGGATAAAACCAACTCTCTCCAGCAAGGCTTGTCGAGCTTCAGCGTCTCTACTCGAGAAGTGCTTCAGAGCTCAGGGACTCGCGGCGCGCACCATGAACGTGTCCGCGTTGATGCAGGCTTACCTAGCGGAAAAGCTGCAACAGCTGCAGGTAACGACGGACAAGCAGGCTACCGCCGACTTGCTGGACGAAGCCCACAGGGCAACAGACTTTTTACTCCGCATGATGGGGACAGCCGCTGTTGCTCAAGGCAGAGGCATGGCGGAAGTGGTCATCGCGATTCACCACCTTTGAATGACTTTAACGGATCTCCCTGAGGGACAAAAGGTGCCTTTTCTCCACGACTCGATAGAGCCGATGGGATTATTTGGTAAAGCTTTGGAGCGAATTCAGACCAAGCTGGACCAAAGGCGCAGACAGGCCGAAGCTCTCCAGGTAGGCATTCCCCGGAGAAGCTTCGTCCCCCCAAGGGAGTCTGCTGGAGGTAGACCAACGCAGCCTCGACACTGCTCGGCAATGCGTGCCCCATCGCAGAAGCGGCCAGCATACGAAGAGGAGCCTTGGCAGAGACCCCCGCCGGGCCAACCCCGTACAGAGCATGCATGGAGCAAAAACAGTTTTTTTCCCCGCTAGGCGGTCAGACACAGGGCCTACTCGGTGAACCGGGACACCAAACAGAAACATGCCTGATGAACAGTGTTGGGTGTAACGCGTTACTTAGTAACGCGTTACAGTAATGACATTACATTTTTCAGTAACGTAGTAGTGTAACGCACTACTTTGAAAATGCCTGTAATATATTACAGTTACTAACAAAACCTTACATTCGTTACTTGCGTTACAATCAGGACCTTTCGGAGAATAGTTTTATTTATTTATTTTATTTACCTTTCGGAGAATAGTTGTGGTACGAGGACGACGGAGCAGACCATAGACATTATATATAGATATCTATGGAGCAGACTGTCACGTGGGGAAAACAAAGACGTACGCGATGACGTCGGAACGTCATACGTCAACGTACATAGACATATAAAGGTACATAGACATACGGCGATGTCATTTTATGGATGGAAGTATTCATATTATTTTTCTTTTGTCACGAGAAAGGACAAGAACATTACAGTAGTGTGCAAGCTATGTCTGGGCCACAACAAGACACTGTCTACTGCTGCGAACTCGACGTCAAATCTTTACAAGCATTTACAAAGACAACACGCTAATGCTAAGCTAGTTGCTAAAGAGCCGCAGAGGGATGGTGCAAGTTTGATGCCGCCACCGTTTAAGCAGGCTCGGCTTGAATTTCACCGCCAGGCAACCACTACAAAGGCTGAGGTAAACAAACTTGTAAACAAACATTTCAGATGTTTTATTTTTTATTTTGTTTTATTTTTTTAAAACAGAAGTTTTACATTTTGATATTGTCATACCTTTTGAATGGCACGTTTACATATGCATTGTGCTTGTTATGTAGCACTGCTGTTTTACTTTTTCATCAAAAATGAGTGTCAAAAAGATCTCTAATATCATTATTGAAAGATAAAAATTAATACAGGTTAAATCTCAGGTATTAGAGTAATCCGAAAGTAATGTAACTAAGTTACTTTCAGAACTGAGTAACTAAGTAGTGTAATATGTTACTTTTTAAAAAAGTGACTAGTAATGTGTAACTAATTACTTATTTTGGGTAACTACCCCAACACTGCTGATGAACCAGGTACACGTTCCTACGTTACACAATCACTCGCCCACGTGGTACTGGGAATGATCCCTTCATGTCCAGACTTTATTTGTAACACGGTACAAAAAGCTGGTAAATCTATCGCATGCACAAATCATGCTCTCCTTGCTGTGAGTGACATAGAATCATGTACGTCATTGCACATAAGTATGAATAAACCTCATAAAACAGCTCCTCTCTGTTTTATTGACTCTCAACAAAACAACAACATACAAATAACTTCAGCAGAACAGGTCCCTCTGGGCTGCCAGCCATCATAAAGGGAGGGGGCCATTTCCTCCCTCCTCCATCACGGCCCATGGGGTGTTAGCCCAATCAATAAACCCCAGCAGGGTGCCTTTGATTTGTCTGCAGTAAACAGACACAGAGGTGTCTGCAAGCAGCTCCCACACCCTTCACGGAGACAGGTGAACGGGGGTCATGTGTTCAAGCCCCCGCCCCATTGTGAATAACGGGGCAGCCAATACATTAACCAGGCAAACATGTGACATGTCCGCACCTCAGGGAGGCATGCCGACATAATCTAACGACGGGGGGACCATGTCAGATACCCACAGGTAGCCACAAGCTTCACACCTTCACAGCAGCAATTGTGTTGAAGCTGCTGTGCATGTAAACAAATCAGAGTTGAATCAGATATCTCTTCCTGTTTTTCGAAGGGGACTTGGCTCTCTATCATCAAATAATCTAAAGTCTGCCAAACTAAAATAATCATCTCCACATTCTCACGTTACAGCTGCCCCTTTATTATTAATGAGGAACACGCAATGTCCAAGCAGTGATCAGACAGCACGTGACCTTCCTCTCTGTGCTGATCCAGCTCTGCTCTCAAGCAAAATTATCCCAACGGGTGAAACACAGACCCCGGTCGGTTTGCCTGGTTCCGATGCTCTGTTAAAGCCAAGGAGCAATAGACTGGACCATTCCAGAAAACGGATTGGAGTTAGGAGATCTGCTCGTTTACAAAACTCGTAGTCTCCCAGTCCCATGACTCCAAACTTGGAGGGGGAAAATAGACTTTCTGCTCCAATTCTGTCTAATAAGGATGACAGGTTGCATCTGCCCTCGATTACCCTCAATCAGAGCAGCCTGATAGCACATCGGCAAGGAGGCCCTCTTCCCAACTTGGTTGACCCCCCAAAGGTTCACAGCCTCTAGGGTCCTTGGAGGAGAACTGGATAAACCAACTTCTCTTCTTCAGGGCCAAACTATGTCACCAAAAGAGGCAGTCCAACCGCTTAGGCTGGGAACTGTCAAAAATTTCAGCTTCTTTGCAGAGAAGAACAAGCTGATGGCGTCAGGCCTGCCGGAAAATGTGGTAAAACCATACAAAATGCCCGTGCTGTGTCAAAACAGTCTCTATACACAAATAAGTGGCGTATTTTTGAAGCCTGGTGCTCAGAAAGAAATATTATTTCTTATGCATGCGACTTGGCTTAGCTCCTGACCTTCCTTCAGGAATTACTGGAAAAAGGTCATTCTTACTCAACGATTAAAGTTTTCCTATCAGCTATTTCAGCCTGTCACGAAGGCTGGGGACACAGGACACCTGGAGCGCATCCAATCATAATAAGATTTATGAAAGGTGTGCTTCGGACTAAACCACCCAGCAGGATTCTGACCCCTGGTTGGGATCTTGGCCTGGTCTTGGGGGCTCTCTGTGACCCCCCATTCGAGCCACTGAGCGAGGTTAAGATAGATTTGTTATCTTATAAAACCGCTCTACTCCTGGCACTTTGCTCGGCGAAATGCATGGGTGACCTCCATGCATTGTCTGTACATCCAATGTGTACCAGATTCGTCCCTGACGGGTCAAAAGTCACCTTAAGGCCTAATCCCGCATACACTCCCAATGTCTTGACTTTGAACCACAGGAGTCCAGACTTCTATCTCTCCTCCTTCCCACCTGCTCCTGTCCTCACTAAGGAACAGGTATCAGGTTTGGTTTTAACGTCGACCCCAAATAGCAGACCAAGGAAGTAAGGACACAAGGTAGGGCAAATGTTAAGTGAAGTTTATTTACAGTGCAGATAAAAAGTACTCGAGCAGCTGTAAAGGAAGGGGAGAGAGTTGGTGAGTATATATCCGTGGGTTATATGATGGTTTTGAATCTTGAGTTGAAGAATTGAAATTCTTATTTGTTTTGCAGGATGTGTTCTGGAGGAGAGTTGAAGGTGGGATTCCTGGGGTTGCAGCAGGTGGAGTGAGAGGATCCAGTTGGAGAGAGGAGCAGGCTGAGACCAGACGGTGCAGATGAGGACATCTAATGATCCACAGAGGTTGAGACCCCTGGATGAAGAAGGTCTTGGAGAAGACCAGAATCAGGCCGTGGAAGGTCAGAATGGAAGAAGATGTCCTAGCGCTGAAGAGGTGTTTGACAGCTGCTTAAATAGGTGAGTCAGCAATCCTCCTCAGAATGGCAGCAGGTGTGGCAAGTTGACTGATTGGCTATGGAAGGCAGAGTGACAAACAGACAGAAAAAAACAAGAATCTCACAGTGCCCCCCCCTCAAGGATCACCTCATGGCGATCGAAGCCGCTTGTCAGGGTGAGCCCTGAAGAAAGAGGTGATAAGAACCGGGTCCAGAATGCGGGACCTAGGGACCCAGGAGCGTTCCTCGGGACCGTAACCCTCCCAATCCACCAGATACTGAACGCCTCGGCCCCGGCGTCTCACGTCCAGGAGACGGCTGACGGTGAAAGCAGGAGCGCCGTCAATCAACCGGGGGGGAGGAGGAAGACCAGCCGTGGGTTGGAGAGGGCTGGTGGCTACGGGCTTGATGCGGGATACGTGGAAGGTCGGGTGTATCCTCATCGATGGTGGGAGTTGGAGTCTCACCGCCGACCTGTTGATCACCTTCACCACAGGGAAAGGACCAATGAACCTAGGCGAGAGCTTCCGAGGAGTGTCCTTCAAAGTGATGTCCTTGGTCGAGAGCCAAACCTTCTGGCCTATCCTGTAGTCGGGAGCCCTGGAGCGGTGTCTGTTAGCAAAACGTTCATTCTGCTCAGAAGTCCTTGCCAGAGCCGCTGTCGTCTGGCGCCAAACCCGACGACAGCGTCTGATGTGGAGGTGGATCGAGGGAACGCCCACATCAGCCTCCTGCGAGGGAAAAAGAGGAGGAGAGAATCCCAAGGCCACCTCGAAAGGAGACCGTCCAGTGGCCGCCGAGGTCTGGGAATTGTGGGCGTATTTGATCCACGGAAGATGCTGGCTCCAGGAAGATGAGTTGGAATCGATTACACACCGCAGGATGGCCTCCAGATCCTGGTTGCATCTCTCTGTCTGTCCGTTGGATTGCGGATGGTAACCCGAGGAGAGACTGACGTGTGCCCCAAGCGTTGCACAGAACCCCCTCCAGACCTAGGAGATGAACTGTGGCCCACGATCAGACACAATGTCCTATGGTATGCCATGAGGCGGAAAACGTGTTCCGTGACGACCTGGGCAGTCTCAAGAGCAGATGGAAGTTTAGGAAGCGGTATGTAATGTGCAGACTTGGAAAAACGATCAACAATGGTGCAAATGACAGTGTTACCATTGGAGACCGGGAGACCGGTGATGAAATCCAAGGCGATGTGGGACCAAGGACGGTTGGGGATTGAGAGAGGTAGGAGGAGACCAGCGGGAGGCTGATTGTTGTGTTTGTTCCGGGCGCAGACAGGGCAGGCCAAGACAAACTCCTTAACGTCCTTCTGAAGAGTTGGCCACCAGAAGGATGCTTTGGTCAGGTGGAGCATGCGCCGGATGCCGGGGTGACAGGAGAACCGGGCAGTGTGGAGCCAGACCAGAACTTTGCTCACCATGGAGGCGGGAACAAACAATCTCCCAGAAGGACCCGAGCCAGGGTCAGGATCAGTTCTTTGGGCCTCCAAGATGTCCTTCTCTATTGGCCAAGTCATAGCACCCACCATGCAACAAGACGGGAAAGACGGGAGGATGTCGTCCGGAGTCGTCCGGAGTCTCGGGACCCTCGACCGAGGAAAATTGTTGAGAAAGGGCGTCTGGCTTGACATTACGAGATCCTGGAATATAGGAAATCGAGAAATTAAATCGAGCAAAAAACAAAGACCACCTGGCCTGTCAGGCGTTGAGTCTCTTTGCTCCATGAAGATAGGCTAGGTTCTTGTGGTCTGTCCAGACGATGAAAGGAAGTTCCGAACCCTCCAGCCAGTGTCTCCATTCCTCCAAGGCCAGTTTAATGGCCAACAGTTCACGGTCACCCACGTCGTAGTTGGCTTCAGCAGAAGACAGGTGACGGGAGAGGAAGGCACATGGGTGGAGTTTCCCATCATCGGATGACCGTTGTGAAAGGACCGCCCCGACTCCGGCGTCAGAGGCGTCAACCTCAACGATGGACTGTTTTGAAACATCCGGATGAGACAAGATCGGAGCTGTGGAGAAAATATGTTTTAGGGTAGAAAAAGCAGTGTCGGCTTCAGCAGTCCAGGCAAACTGTACACGGGTAGAGGTGAGTTGCGTGAGAGGGATGGCCACCTTGCTATAGTTCTTAATAAAGCGTCTGTAAAAGTTGGCAAACCCCAGGAATCGCTATAGCTGCTTCCTATTGGAGGGCACAGGCCAATCCACCACAGCTGTAGTTTTGTCCGGGTCAGACCTCACCTGTCCTCTTTCAAAGATGAATCCCAAGAAGGTGATAGAAGATTTGTGGAACTCACACTTCTCGGCTTTAACGAACAGCTGATTCTCCAATAATCGTTGAAGGACCGCTTTGACGTGTCGAGTGTGTTGCGTCTCGTCTTTGGAGTAGATCAAGATGTCATCTAGGTATACAAAAACAAAGACCTGAAGGAAATCACGTAGGACGTCGTTAACAAGAGCTTGGAAAACTGCCGGGGCATTGGTCAACCCAAAAGGCATGACCAGGTATTCAAAATGTCCAAGAGGCGTTTTAAAAGCAGTTTTCCACTCGTCCCCCTTGCGAATACGGACCAGATGATAAGCGTTGCGTAGGTCAAGTTTTGAGAAGATAGTTGCACCTTGTAGCTGTTCGTAAACTGATTCGATAAGAGGAAGTGGATATTTGTTTTTGATGGTGATCTGATTCAGACCCCGATAGTCGATACACGGACGGAGGGTTTTGTCTTTCTTTGAGACGAAGAAAAATCCTGCCCCAAGTGGAGATGTAGATGGACGGATAATACCAGATTTAAGAGACTCCTCAATATATTCTGTCATGGTTGCCTTTTCAGGCCCTGAGATGTTATACAACCTACTAGCAGGTAGTGGAGCACCAGCAAGTAAATCAATTGCGCAGTCGTAGAGTCTGTGACGAGGTAAGGATAATGCTAGTTGTTTGCTAAAAACCGGTGCCAGAGAGTGGTAAGTGGCAGGCACGTTGGTTAGATCGATCTTTTCTTTCACCAATGGAGGAGGTGAACTGGGAGAGACTGCAGAATGGAGACATTTCAAAGAACACTCCTCCCCCCATCTTTCAATTCTGTTCTCTGTCCAGTTAATACATGGGTTGTGTGTCTTTAACCAGGGGTATCCCAGTACGAGTTGAGACGTGGGCGAGTCAAAAACAAAAAACTCACCAGACTCCCTGTGATTTCCTGAGACAACAAATTTGATCTTTATTGTTTTTAAAGAGATGGACGAAATGTGTTGTCCCGTGATGGCGGTGACAGGAATGGATGGGTCCAAACTGGTTGTGGGAATCTGCAGTTTGTCTACTAGATCTCTGCTGATCAGGCTCTGTTCTGCACCAGAGTCGAGAAATGCCTGCATGGGATGATTAACAGAGTTCAAACAGAGAATCACAGGCAAGGTTAAATTTTTAGGAGAAAAAGAAGTCGTACCCACCAGTATCCCCTTACCTACTGGCGGGCGTTGGCTTTTAGCAGTAATCTGCATGTTTTTACTGTGTGACCTTGTTTTCCACAATACATGCATGCATTGGCCTCAAGACGTCGCTGTCGCTCCTCAGGGGTGATTCGGGTCTTTCCGATTTGCATCGGCTCCGTTTCGGAAAAAGACTCGGAAGCTGTGGGGGCGGAACTTCCGGAAGCGAGAGACTCACGGGAGTTGAAGTCATCCTCGAGTTGGCTCTCTCGAACACGGTTGTCAACACGGATGGCCAAGGCGATGACGTCGTCTAGGTCGGAAGGAATTTCCCCAGTAATCAGCTTATCTTTTATTTGGCGGTTTAGAGCTTTGATGAATGCGCTACGGAGTGCTTTTCCTTCCCATCCGGACTCCTCAGCGAGGATGCGGAAGTGAATTGCGAACTTCGCCACCGTTTCACTTCCTTGGCGTAAGGAAAACAGTTTTTGGGCCGCTTCCTCCTGTTGGAGAGGGTGGTCAAACACCTGGAGAAAGTTCTTCAAAAACAAGGAGTAAGACAAGTGGTCGACAGAACGTCGGCGGAGGAAGGCTTGTGCCCATTGGAGCGCCTCACCCTTCAGTGCACTTATGATGTAAGTAATGCGAGCAAAATCAGAGTCGTAGGTGATTGGAGCTCGTTTGAAAGCCAACTCGCATTGGAGAATGAAGCCGCCACATTTACGTGTGTTACCTTCAAAAAACTCTGAAGGACGAACGTCTGGCTCCTTGCCAGGATTTGGTTTTGTTTGGGTTGACAACTCCTTCTGTAGAGAAGACACCATGCTCCCCAGTTGCAGTAGGTTCTTTTGGGTAGTTTGCTGCTGAGTGACAATCTGCTGTAACGTAGACCCTAACTGGCCACTTACTTCCTCAGTCGTGCCTGGGGGGTCCATAGGCTGGGACATACTATCAGGTTTGGTTTTAACGTCGACCCCAAATAGCAGACCAAGGAAGTAAGGACACAAGGCAGGGCAAAAGTTAAGTGAAGTTTATTTACAGTGCAGATAAAAAGTACTCGAGCAGCTGTAAAGGAAGGGGAGAGAGTTGGTGAGTATATATCCGTGGGTTATATGATGGTTTTGAATCTTGAGTTGAAGAATTGAAATTCTTACTTTGTTTTGCAGGAGGTGTTCTGGAGGAGAGTTGAAGGTGGGATTCCTGGGGTTGCAGCAGGTGGAGTGAGAGGATCCAGTTGGAGAGAGGAGCAGGCTGAGACCAGACGGTGCAGATGAGGACATCTAATGATCCACAGAGGTTGAGACCCCTGGATGAAGAAGGTCTTGGAGAAGACCAGAGTCAGGCCGTGGAAGGTCCGAATGGAAGAAGATGTCCCAGCGCTGAAGAGGTGTTTGACAGCTGCTTAAATAGGTGAGTCAGCAGTCCTCAGAATGGCAGCAGGTGTGGCGAGTTGACTGATTGGCTGTGGAAGGAAGAGTGACAAACAGACAGAAAAAAACAAGAATCCCACAACAGGAAAGGCTGAAGGCTCTCTGCCCCGTGAGAGCTTTACGCACTTACATGCAGAGATCAGCCGAATGGAGAAAAACAAATCAACTGTTCGTCTGCTTTGCAGCACCTGCTACTGGAAAGGCCCTATCAAAACAACGCCTTTCACATTGGGTGACTGAAGCCATTAAAAGGGCGTACAGTAGCAAAGGTCAACAGGTGCCCTCTGGGGTGCACGCTCACTCCACTCGGGGCTTGGCCACTTCCTGGTCATTGTTCAAGGGTGTACCAGTTGCAGACATCTGCGCTACTGCGAACTGGAGCTCATTAAACACTTTTGCAAAGCATTACAGTTTGGATGTTACTGCGTGTGACGTCACTCAGGCTGTCCTTTCTAACACACAGTAGAAAGTAGCCTTGAGATTAGGGCTGGGCCATATCATATCGTTCCCGGTAATACCGGTAAAAAATGCTTGCCCGGGCAAAAAATATATATCATGATATGCTAATTTCATGACGTAATACGTCGGACGCCCCGCCCCTTTAATATCCGAGCGCTTCAAAAGACCAAACCGAGCTGCGCACCTCCCTCCACCAGTCTGTAATGGTGTAACGCTAGCTAAAAACAAACAATGTGTCACAGCTGTCTCTCTTCCTCCCTGCATAAACTGCACAGGTACGGAGAGCTCGTTCCCCTCCCCCCGCCCCGCGCTGCTCAGCGTGTGTGGGTCTCTTCCTCGCTCACACGCGCGCGGATCAGCTGTCTCACACAGTCTGTTCAACAGATCTTAAGCTTCATTTTACAGTAATTAGTTGTTTTACAGTATTTAGTTGTTTTAGGACAGTATTTAGTTGTTTTACAGTATTTAGTGGTTTTTTTTTTTGCAGACTTTTTCACTCTAAATAACAGATCATTTTATTTTTTTTATTTTTATACTTGGGAGACTGAATACTTTACTAAATAAAGTAATTTCAGTAAAATTACCCCTTGTTGTTTTTTAAAAATTTATATAATACTGCAAAGCAACATGTTAAGTTAATTTTGTCAAATAAAACTTTTTTTTGGTTATATCACGAAATTTATCGTTATCGTGATAATTCTCTGAAATATCACGATATAATTTTTGAGCCATATCGCCCACCCCTACTTGAGATGCCTACTGGTCAAGGGGAGACGTTCACTCTAGCATGCATTTTACTGAGCATTTCAAGGGAGTGAATGGATTACGTTCCCATAGCAAGTATGTTGCACCGAGAGACCAGACTGAAAGGGAACTGAAAGTTATGCACCATAACTCATGTTCCCTGAAGGAAGGGAACGAGGTGCAACATATCTGGCCCTTTCAATGCTGAAAGCTCGGTGAAGTGCAATTTTGGAGAAAGATGGATGGGCGTCAGCCGCTTAAGTCAGAGGGCGAGGCCTCTAGCGCGGCGTTGACGCCCTTGCCATAAAGGCGTGAGTATATTCCTTCAGGTAATCGCGTGGGGGCGCAATTCCCATAGCAAGTATGTTGCACCTCGTTCCCTTCCTTCAGGGAACAAGAGTTATGGTGTATAATTTTCAGTTTTCATTGTTGTAAGTCAAGCTATTGCTTGACTTACTGCTGGTCTGAGCAGCCCAGTTCTCACCTCGTTCTACAGGTGTGCAGTGGAGAGCGTCCTGTGCTCCAGCATCAACGTGTGGCATGGAGGCTGCACAGTTGAAGAGAGGAAAGCTCTACAGAGAGTGGTGAAGGCTGCACAGAAGTCTGTTGGAGTCAGTCTCCCCACCATCACAGACATTTACACCTCCAGATGCAGGAAAAGAGCCACCTGCATCATGAAAGACCTCACTCATCCAGCACACTCACTCTTTGCCCCACTCCCCTCAGGACGGAGGTTGAGGAGCATCAAGTGTAGAACCACTAGACTGAGGAACAGCTTCTACCCTGAGGCTGTTAGACTCATGAATAAATAAAAATAAAATAAAAAATAAACACTGCAAAATATCACATCATGCTGATGCTGATCTGTTTTCTTGTTGCTGTGTTCATCTGTGTTCATCTGTGACCATCTGCTCATACAAACTCATGTTCGTGCTGCTGTTTATTCCCACTATATTAGGCTTAGTGTATTACTAGTTGATGTTTTTCTTAGTTAATTCTAGATGTTATTACTGTTTTTCTCTTGCATTTGTTGTTGGATGTAACTGGGACCCCGTGTACATAATCTCGTTTTCATCACATGTACCACATGCGGTGCAAATGACAATAAAGACTCTCTGACTCTGATTGTAATGAACTGGTAGCTTGTCCAATTTGTACCCCACCTCCAGGGCCGGCCCAAGGCATAAGCTTGGGGCCCCGGGGCCACTAGCCCCCCCCCCCCCCAAGTGGAAGCAAAGGTTTTTAGGAAGTTAGTGAAGTGTTTAGGAAGAAGTAACATAAGCAGGTCAAATGTGTGTAAAGGTTGTTAAACATTTTATGATCAGATTTTGCAACTTGTTGCATACATATACATAGTTTTAATAACCAATTACAGTATTCGACTTCAAAAACAACAACTTTTAAACCATTATTTTACGTGGTTTCAATTAATTGTTAATTTACATTATATAAATATTTCTTTGATATTTTGCTATTTAAATTTGTCTGTTTTTGCACAACTAAATGTATTTGCATGCATCTAAGTAGTTTTATTTGTTGTTTGTTGATCTTCCACTACAAATTATTTTGAACATTACTGCTGCAGATCTTTGGAACCAAAGATATTAACCTGCACATAAAATGCGGAGAGAAACTGGGTTTAAATGTTCTTTTATGACTATGAAAGAACAAACGTTGAAAGAACGAACGAGTGTTAGTTTGTAATTTGATGATTATGAGTTATTTTTATTATGTTATTTGTTGATGATTTATTTGTTAGAGTTGACTGGTAGTAAAAGGGGGCAGATATAATAAGATTTTTTTTTTCATTCTGCCACCCTTCATTTTATTTCTTACAATTGTATACTCACATTTGTGATTGTTTTTTGTGTTGTATTTTAAAATGAATAAATTAAAAAAAAAATTTAAAAGAAGAAAAGAAAAGAAAAAAAGAACAAACACCACCTCGGCTCAGATCGTCTGCCCCTTCATTCAGCCGCACATCACCTACCGTTAATAACTAATTAAAAAAGGTGGGTTTTTCCAGGTTCAGACCTGTAATTACTGTTAATTTGTCGGGTCGATGACTGCAGGCTGGGGCCGGGTCGGATCTGATTTTTTGGGCCCGAATGCAACTCTGCACTAGATTGCATCTACACTAGATTGCATGTGTCAAACTCAAGGCCCGTGGGCCAAATCCGTCCCGCCATAACCATTTATGTAGTTCTCTACACCCTAGAGGGCCACAGAAACAGAACTTCAAGATAGCATTCATCAGTCCAATCAAATCAGTTTTTATGTTTATTATAATGCCAAATTACTCCAAGTAGTTAACATTGAGGGTGTTGAGATTTGTAGAGTGAGGGGCTGTTTACACGGCACGTATTTTGAGTGAAACCGCACCTTTCTCTCTGTGGTTCTGCTGATCATTTACACGACACCACTGGCCCCCCCTCTTTAAATCTGAAGGTTTCTGAATCCACCTTCCAAAGTGGAGGTTTTTCGCTGACCCCCCGTTGATAACGTACACATCTCCCGCTGAGCTTTTGTTTGAACCACATGCACGTAGCACGCACGCGCGGACAGACGGCATTTGTATCAACATGGCGTCGGACACGCACCGCTTTCTGAACTACGCTTGATGGAATATATTTTGATTCTCATATTTAATTAATCTACACCTGAATGTAGCTGCATCTGTGTTGGAAGAGACACAGCTGGATCCAGTTCTAATGTCGCTGTTTATTGAACGAGGCAGGCAGATATTTCACGTGTCACGCTGCACAATAATATAAACATGCTAAATAATAACAGATTAAAAATAATAAACAATATTTATGTTAGCATGGGAGATATCTAAAGTTATCTGAGCTAAATGAAGCTGTCTGGACTCAAGTTATGTGATTTTAATGATGAGTAACATGTTGCGTGTTATTAGAGTCAAAAATAAAGACACCAGGTTTATTTTGTATTTATTTATTCAACTCCACAAACTGTGTCACACAAACACTGATAATTAAATTGAACACTATTAAAAACACGTTAACTGAATTGTAACTACATTAATGAACTGGACACTGTTCTGTTTTCATCCTGGTCCCATCAGAACCGGTCCGTCTGCTGGAAGAACAGCTTCTCGACCTCGCAGGAAAAAAATAAAAACTCGGTTGTTGTGTGATTGAAGTAAACACAAGCAAACATTATTAAGAACGTTTATTTACCTGCTGTAAATCAGCTGATTTACACGGACTAAAGTCCGACATCGTCGACTCGGTTCTGGTCCACTCAGCGACTGGTGTGGAGCTTATTAGATGAAGCGGGTCCCGCTTGGCGTCAAATCTGTCGACTCTTTTCCCAAATTCAGCTTTAACTTGTTGATAAGTTGTTGTTAGCTGAACTTTTAGCACAGAGGATAAGAGCACTGTGGCAGCACGCATGCGCATTAGGTGAATGGCCAAAATTCACAGCGCCATCTAATGACTCGGCATTGTAATTACAGCAGATTCATGAGAAACCAGCGGTTGCATGTAAACACAGAATTTGTCCGTGTCAACGCAGATCTTTTTCCTCTAATTAACATACTCAAAAACTCTGTTTCCCCCCACCATGTCCGTGCAAACAGGGCCTGAGTGAGGGGAAGTTTTTGGGTGTTTTTATTTTATTATTGATGACAAACTGACATGGAAACAACACATAAATTCTGTAAGAATAAAAATAGATAAATATATTGCAGTGCGTCAGGGACTTAAAGGGGACCACACATGCAAAATTCACTTTTTAATGTTTTTTTACTAAACTTTGGGTATTTACTTCATAAAAAAACAGTCCTTGTGCCAAAAAAATGCACCCAGTGGTTTATTTACTCTAAGTAGATTTATTTGTCTGTGATTAAAAACGCTCCGTTTCACACTTCCTGCGGTTTGTGATGTCACAAACCGTAGCCAATCACCTCAAACCTGAGTCCAGCCCCTCACCTAGCAACCCCTGGTGATGCTCCACCCACTTGAGTATAAAAGATGTCACGGTTGCCTAGCGGTTTAGGAGCTGACCTGGCGGTCATTTATTCATTTATTTAGCCCATGGGGGGCTAGGGGTTTGCCCTGCTCCAGCCATGCAGCACATCTCGAGTAAAACCAGAATGTTTTATTACCTTGTTTGAATGAACTCTGTCTCGTTAAAACTGTGCACACACACTCTAGCGGTTTGGACTTGTTTCTTATATGATGAAGGACAACTGTTGCACAACTGTCAGTTTGGTTGAGCGGTTACGACACTTGACCGCCACGCAGGAGAGCGGAGATCGCGTCCCGTCAATGGCATCTTTTTTTTTCCCCCCTTTTTTTTAAAGCCTTTTGTTTCGGAGAAATCGGGGTGAGACTAGACATATACATCGACATAATAATACTTTATAATTGTTATTTTTACGTTTTAGTTCAATTTTTAGTGTAATATCGCTCCCAACGCGAAGCCGGCAGAAAACTGTGCACACACACACTCTCTTCGCGTAATGAGTAATAAAAAAGAGCCATCAAGCACCACTGATCGATATATTTTCAGATTAGCAACTTATTTATTTTAAGAATACCTTTCACTTCATCAAAATCTAATCAAAACTTCAGCGTTCTAAATGTAGGTGGTTGTGATTATTTCTTATACAATGAAAGTCCGTCTTTGCACAACTGCACGGTTGGCCCAGAGGTAATGAACTGGACTCGTCATCCGAAGGACACAGGTTCGCGTCACGGTCGCGGATTTCTTTTTTTTTTTTTTAAGCCTTTTGTTTTGCAGACCGCCGGCGAAGACACCATCTGCGTGCGGGAGTTGTTGGGACTGGAGCTACTGACTTTTGACGTCCGGGGGTCCGGTCAAAAGTTGCCTCATGCGGATAAATTAACTGGAGACATTCTGTGAACTTTGTGTGTGGACTGAAGCACGCTCCAACAAGCGCCGCATGCAACGAGCGGAGCACACCGCCCGCTCGGAGAGGAAAAGCTATCATTAGCCTCGGAGCTAATGCTAAAAAAAGGAGCTGCAAATGGCGGCAAGCGCAGAGGGCTTTTGGTAAGTTATCTTAAGCTACTAGCACTAACAGTAAGTCAAATGAGTAATAAAAAAGAGCTAATTTTAAAATAACAACATATTAGAGATACTGGCTGTTGCAGAGGGCGTAGTTAATGTAAATAGGTCTTTGTAGGGCGTGGCTTTCAGACCTCATTATTCATAAACCGGTCGTTTAGAACGGAAGTGAAATTTGGCAGAATTAGAAAGGGGATATTTTTTAATCTAAGCATTATTTTGTGTATAAAATTGACTGAAAATGGTCTGGATAGCCCACAGATAAACCACAAAAAATTATATATCCTACATTTGGTCCCCTTTAATAAAT
>JBBPBX010064291.1:0-12893 GCA_038048925.1 Garcialebias charrua | reverse complement strand
TATATATATATATATATTATGGATGCACCGATCCACATTTCTCACTTCCGATCCGATACCGATAATTAAAAACTGGGTATCGACCGATACCGATACTTTTCCGATCCGATAACGTTCAGATATACAAATCTGTATAATGAAGCTTTTGCACTGAGAATATTTATTTCAACATGGTGTGAGACATCCAATGAAGACTCTCTAAGCCTTACCACAGGAACCTCACAAACTTTAACCAGCAAACAGGAGGCAGCCAGGTATGTTTTCATCACACACGTCATGGTTCAGTTGGAAAAACTAAAAAAACGCTACGCATGATGGGAAAGACAACACAACCACTCCCCTTTTAGGCAGTTGATTTTGTTGTCTTTCCCATAATGCTTAGCAGTATTTTAGTTTTGAAAACTAAAATACTGCTAAGCATTCTAGGAAATCCCATTTTTAGTTTCCTTTTTGACTGTGGCAATTCTTGTTGAATTTGATCAACAGATACAGATTTAAACAATACTGTACTTTGAATTTACATTTATAAATTCAATGCATAGTTTAAATCTGTATCTGTTGATCAAAACCAACTAGAATTTTACAACTCAGTGCTACAGTACAAAACGAAATAAAAAAACGGGATTTCCTAGAATGCTTAGCGGTATACAGGTAGTCCCCGACTTACGAGCGCTCTTACTTATGAGGTTTCGGACTTAAGAATATACATCTCATAAAAAAATAAAAAATAAAAAAAATGAATACATGTACAGTACTATACAGTCACCAAGCACTTAGCCTATCCTAACACAGTTTTTAAAGATGAAGTAGTGAGTTGAGTTGTCTCCCTTTCACATAAAGAGAGCTAGCTCCCTTTATGTGAATTGAGCCTGCTGGGGAGGAGGGAGACAATTCAACTGACTCCTTAACTGTGTTAGGATAGGCTAAGTGCTTGGTGATTGTACAATACCTTACTGTACTGTACTGTACTGTACTGTACATTTATCTATTTATAAATAAAAAAATAAATATATATACTGTACAGTACAGTATATTTTTAATAAATATTGTAGTGATACAACCGCCTTGGAAACACTTCTCTGATCGCTCTCAGTAATGAACTTTTTGGGAGTTATTCCCGAAGGGACAGTAATACTTTTATTACATTTATTTTAATCAAAACACATATTATTTCAGAAGTGATTTCCTTTAATGTGTGTTAATTCAGAATTAATTCTGAGAATAACTTGTCATTGTTTGATCATGTTTTATGCTGTTACCAATGATGGTCACTTTTTCATATAATGAATCAAAAACTATGGCAAAGTTGAAATTTATGTCAAGCTAAGCTTTTCAGAGTTGTTTTAAGAAGGTTGCCACGTGAATCAGAGCCTAATCTAAATATCTTTAGAACTGGTGGCTATGAGTCTGGCTGTCCTACGTACTATCTTCTCTGTTATCCTGAAATGGCCTTCACATTTTCAGCTCTCTGACCTGCAGAATCCCTCCCGTTCTCGGGTGAAACAACCTATGAGCAGTTGGGATTTGCCGAGTCAACTCCCTTCTCTTAAAAGGCCCCACTTCCTGGCCGGGGTCAGTTTCTGGTGAGAAAGTAGAGATGAAAGCCTTTCTCCTTTTCTACTGGTACGTCTGACCATTACGCCAAAGGTCTATGTAACCAGTAAAGGACTTATAACGCGCCTGTTATAAGTTCACTTCCAGCTGTAAAAAGCTCCATCTTGAGTGAGAATTCCTCCTGAAGATTGTTTATGCTGAAAAAGCTGAACCAGAACCCATCGTCATCACTCTGTCTGATTTGAGGCTAACACACACACAGACAGTGTGAGCAAACCGGCGACCTGCTGTTGGAGAGAGCGGGACGAACAAACCATCTCTGTCCATCGTCTGGAAACCCCTCTTACCAGAAGAAGACTTCAAAGGTAAAGAGTGCTGTTTGTTCACAAACTTGGACTGGACCGGGTCGAGCTGATGTCAGCAGAGGATGTGCAATGCTGGTTACACATTCTGTAGACAATTTTTACTTCAATTTCTTCCCCCCTACTCCTCCTAGACTATCTTCAAAGTCAAAGTCAAAAGTCCAAGTCAACTTTATTGTCAGAACTGCAATATGTACAGGACATACACAGGACCGAAATTGCGTTTCTCTCAGTCCCTCGGTGCAACAGTAACCATCTAAACACTAAACACTAAAACATTTAATAAACATAAGCATAAAATAGTAAAAGTGTAACACTGTCCTGAGTTTTTTCATAATAGTATAAAAGTATGAAAATTTACACCAACACTGAAACACCAAACACCCCTGAAACACCAAACACCCAATGAACATAAGCATAAAATGAAATAATAAAAGTGTAATACTGTCCTGAGTTTTTGCATAGTAGTATAAAAAGTATATCTATAAAATAAACTGAAGGTTCTAGCATTGACATTTGCAAAGAGTGGCACAGCAGCATATAAGTTAATGTACACAGTATATGTATGAGGTAGTTGATGTTGGTATAGAGGCAAAGTGGCATATGCAGTGAGGCACATAAGGCACATTTGGCATCCTTAGATAAGGCTAGTCAGAGAATGCTGTATATGTATCTGCAGTAGTGTAGATAAAAGTAGTGTAAATGTAAACAGTAGTAATAAATGTAAAGCAGTAGTAATAAATGTAAACCGTATTAATAAATGTAAACAGTGAATGTAAACAGTAGTATGACTATAGGCAGTAATGTAATACAAACATTAGTGCAAATATGAGAAGTAGTGCAAACTGAATGAGCACATGACCGAGAGTTTAGTGAATAACCCGTTTGATGACACAGGGTCCAGTGTTAAAAACTTTGTGTTGAGTGGTAATGTGTGAGAAAGTTTTTTGTGTTAAGGCAGTTCAAATGGGAGGGGAGGCAGAGCAGGCAGAGTGTTTAGCATTCTGACTGCCTGATGAACAGAGCTGTCTCTCAGTCTGCTGGTTCGAGCCTGGAGACTCCTCAGTCTCCTCCCTGATGGCAGCAGTCTGAAGCAGCTGTGTAGTGGGTGTGTGGGATCACCTGCCATGCAGTGGGCTTTCCGAGTGAGGCGTTTGCTGTGTAAGTCCTGCAGTGAGGGGAAGGAGGTGCCGACGATCTTCTCAGCTGCTCTCACGATGCGCTGGAGGCTCTTGCGGCAGGATGCAGTGCATGTACCAAACCACACCGTGATGCATCTGGTCAGCACACTTTCTATGGCACCCCTGTATATTTTCTGAAGCCAGAAACTCTATGTATGTACCTGCAGTTTAAGTAAATATGACTTTACTTGTCTGTTGTTTTTAAATTGAAATCTGTCCACAGTAGTTGTATATGAAAAAAAAGCAGACCCAATCTTTATCCTCATGTGATGTAATTTATTGATTCGTTATTAAATGATTCAGTTCTGCTGTTTCAACATAAGTAATGTTTACTGTCAATTAAATTTCGTCACTCACAATTTATTTGCTGAACTCCTAATAAGAGAGAACATCCATCCATCCATCCATCCATTTTCGTCTGCTTATCCGGGGTCGGGTCGCGGGGGTAGCAGCCTAAGTAGGGAGGCCCAGACTTCCCTCTCCCCAGCCACTTGAAGCAGCTCCTCTGGGGGAATCCCAAGGCATTCCCAGGCCAGCTGAGAAACATAGTCCCTCCAGTGTGTCCTGGGTCTTCCTCTGGGTCTCCTCCCGGTGGGACATGCCCGGAACACCTCACCAGGGAGGCGTCCAGGAGGCATCCTAACCAGATGCCCGAGCCACCTCAACTGGCTCCTCTCGATGTGGAGAAGCAGCGGCTCTACTCCGAGTCCCTCCCGGATGACTGAGCTTCTCACCCTATCTCTAAGGGAGAGTCCAGACACCCTGCGGAGAAAACTCATTTCAGCCGCTTGTATCCGAGATCTCGTTCTTTCGGTCATAACCCAGAGCTCATGACCATAGATGAGGGTGGGAACGTAGATCGATCGGTAAATTGAGAGCTTTGCCTTTTGACTCAGCTCTCTCTTCACCACGACAGACCGGTACAGCACCCGCTTCACTGCGGACGCTGCACCTATCCGCCTATCGATCTCACGCTCCAGTTTTCCCTCATTCGTGAACAAGACCCGAGATACTTAAACTCCTCCACTTGGGGCAGGACCTCCTCCCCGACCCGGAGAGGGCATGCTACCCTTTTCCGGCTCAAGACCATGGCCTCGGATTTGGAGGAACTGATCCTCATCCCGGCCGCATCACACTCGGCTGCAAACCGCTCCAGCGAAAGCTGTAGATCACGATCTGATGAAGCCAATAGGACCACATCATCTGCAAAAAACAGAGAAGCGATTCTAAGGCCACCAAAACGGATCCTCTCAACACCTTGGCTGCGCCTAGAAATTCTGTCCATAAAAGTTATGAACAGAATCGGTGACAAAGGGCAACCTTGGCGGAGTCCAACTCTCACCGGAAACGAGCCTGACTTACTGCCAGCGATGCGGACCATGCTCTGACACCGGTCGTACAGGGACCTAACAGCCCATATCAAAGGGCCTGGTACCCCATACTCCCGGAGTACCCCCCACAGAACCCCCCGAGGGACGCGGTCGAATGCCTTTTCCAAGTCCACAAAGCACATGTAAACTGGTTGGGCAAACTCCCACGCACCCTCCAGGACCCTGCTGAGGGTGTAGAGCTGGTCTAGTGTTCCACGACCAGGACGAAAACCACACTGCTCCTCCTGAATCCGAGGTTCGACTATCCGACGGACCCTCCTCTCCAGAACCCCTGAATAGACCTTACCAGGGAGGCTTAAGAGTGTGATCCCCCTATAGTTGGAACACACCCTACGGTCCCCCTTTTTGAATAGGGGAACCACCACCCCAGTCTGCCAATCCAAGGGAACTGCCCCCGATGTCCACGCGATATTGCAGAGTCGCGTAAGCCAACACAACCCCACAACATCCAGAGCCCTAAGGAACTCAGGACGAATCTCATCCACCCCCGGAGCCTTGCCACCACGGAGCTTTTTAACCACCTTGGCGACCTCAGCACCAGAGATTGGAGAGCCCGACCCAAAATCCCCAGGCTCCGCTTCCTCAGTGGAAGACGTGCCAGTAGGATTGAGGAGGTCTTCGAAGTATTCCGCCCACCGACTCACAACATCCCGAGTTGAGGTCAACAGCACGCCATCCCCACCATAAATGGTGTTGGTCGCGTACCGCTTTCCCCCCCTGAGACGCCGGATGGTGGACCAGAATCGCCTCGAAGCCGTACGGAAGTCATTCTCCATGGCCTCTCCGAACTCCTCCCACGCCCGAGTTTTTGCCTCAGCAACCACCCGAGCCGCATGCCGCTTGGACTGCCGGTACCTATCTGCTGCTTCCGGGGTCCCACAGGCCAAAAAGGCCCAATAGGACTCCTTCTTCAGCTTGACAGCATCCCTCACCGCCGGTGTCCACCACCGGGTTCGAGGGTTGCCACCACGACAGGCACCAACAACCTTGCGGCCACAACTCCGATAAGCTACCTCGACAATAGAGGCGCGGAACATGGCCCACTCGGGCTCAATGTCCCCCGCCTCCCTCGGAACGTGTTCAAAGCTCTCCCGGAGGTGGGAGTTAAAGCTCCGTCTTACGGGAGACTCTGCCAGACGTTCCCAGCAGACCCTCACAATACGTTTGGGCCTGCCAGGTCTGACCGGCATCCTCCCCCACCATCGGAGCCAACTCATCACCAGGTAGTGGTCAGTTGACAGCTCCGCCCCTCTCTTCACCCGAGTGTCCAAGACATGCGGCCGCAGATCAGATGAGACGACAACAAAGTCGATCATCGAGCTGCGACCTAGGGTGTCCTGGTGCCAAGAGCACATATGGACACCCTTATGCCTGAACATGGTGTTCGTTATGGACAATCCATGACGAGCACAGAAGTCCAACAACAGAACACCACTCTGGTTCAGATCAGGGGGGCCGTTCCTCCCAACCACACCCCTCCAGGTCTCACTGTCATTGCCCACGTGAGCGTTGAAGTCCCCCAGCAGAACAAGGGAGTCCCCAGGAGGCGCACTCTCCAATACCCCCTCCAAGGACTCCAAAAAGGGTGGGTAGTCTGAGCTGCCGTTTGGTGCATAGGCACAAACAACAGTCAGAGCCCGTCCCCCCACACGTAGGCGAAGGGAGGCTACCCTCTCGTTCACCGGGGTGAACCCCAACGTACAGGCACCAAGATGGGGGGCAACCAGTATGCCCACTCCTGCTCGGCGCCTCTCACCAGGGGCAACTCCAGAGTGGAAGAGTGTCCAACCCCTCTCAAGGAAACTGGTTCCAGAGCCAGAGCCATGCGTTGAGGTGAGTCCGACTATTTCTAGCCGGAACCTCTCAACCTCACACACTAGCTCAGGCTCCTTCCCCACCAGAGAGGTGACATTCCATGTCCCAATGGCCAGCTTCTGTAGCCGAGGATCAGACCGCCAGGGTCCCCGTCCTCGGCCACCACCCATTCCACAATGCACCCGACCCCTTTGGCCCCTCCCACAGGTGGTGAGCCCATGGGAAGGGGGACCCACGTCTCCTCTTCGGGCTGTGCCCGGCCGAGCTCCATGGGTAAAAGCCCGGCCACCAGGCGCTCGCCAACGTGCCCCTCCTCCGGGCCTGGCTCCAGAGTGGGGCCCCGGTGACCCGCGTCCGGGCGAGGGAACATTGTTTCCAGTGATTTGACTCATCATAAGGGGTCTTTGGGCTGCACTTTGTCTGGTCCCTCACCTAGGACCTGTCTGCCTTGGGTGACCCTACTAGGGGCATGAAGCCCCTGACAGCATAGCTCCTAGGATCATTGGGACACTCAAACCCCTCCACCACGGTAAGGTGGCAGCCCAGGGAGGGGCCCAAACTTTCATTTTGGAATATTGCACAGTCAGAAAACAGACAAGCAATATATTTTACAATATATAAATGTACAGTACTGTACAGCCACCAAGCACTTAGCCTATCCTAACATAGTTTTTAAAGATGAAGGAGTGAGTGGAATTGTCTCCCTCTTCCATGCAGGCTCCATTCCCATAAAGGGAGACAATTAAACTCACTCCTTCATCTTTAAAAACTGTTAGGATAGGCTAAGTGCTTGGTGACTGTACAATACTGTACATGTATTCATTTAAAAAAAAAGTTTTTTTTTTTACTATGTGATCCTACTTACGAATTCTTTTACATACGAGCGCCCCCTAGGGACGGAACTCGCTCGTAAGTCGGGGACTACCTGTATTTCTGTTCAATTATAGTTTAAATCTGTATCCCTTGATCAAATTCAACAAGAATTACTACTCATATAGTGCCAGAATCAAAACTAAAACTAAAAAAATGGGGACTGTGTTGATTTCCCATAATGTTTAGCAGTATTTTAGACTAGTGTTCTGGGCACCATGAGTCAGAAGGACGTCTGTGGTAGAGACCTCCTCGTTTTTGCCATTAGTTTGTGAATTACTGTAGTGAGGCTAAAGAGTGTCTTCTTTGGGTTTACCTCCCACAATGTTAAAACAGAAGTCACAGAGCATTGTGCAATATACTGTTCTTTGACATCTAGAAAATATCGGAAATTTTGGCAGGCTGGTTCCGATATCCGATACTTACCTTATGCTTGTATCGGATACCGATACCGATACTGGTATCGGATCGGTGCATCTCTAATATATATAGTGGTGTATTAGTAAGGTAAATTGCCTCATCTCTCTCTCACCCAGTAGGAGGAGCCAGCGAGGTGTTCCCCAGGTGTTCCCTAGGTGAAGAGAATAAGAAATGTTCGTGTTTGAATTGATTCATTCTGTTTCTGGTTTTGTCGCTCGAAGGATTAAAGTCGACTGCTTGGAAATCAGTTTGTCTCTCCTTCTTCACATCCTACATTGGTGACCTTCGACATGAAAGATGTCAGAACCAAACGTGGATGTTGTTTCTTCTTCGGACCCTGCCGCTGCGGCGTCTTCCCAGCGGTTATACGTGACCCCAGCCGACTTCGCCTCTGCCGCGGCTGTTAAGCTCCCGGAGTACTTGCAAAACGACCCGGTTTCATGGTTCCAGTACATCGAGGCACTCTTCTACCTCCGAGGTGTGAACGCA
The DNA here is from genome assembly GCA_038048925.1 of Garcialebias charrua. NCBI lineage: Eukaryota > Metazoa > Chordata > Actinopteri > Cyprinodontiformes > Rivulidae > Garcialebias > Garcialebias charrua. Next base: position 4,811 of record JBBPBX010064291.1, on the reverse strand, counting down.
GATGAAGCCAGGTACTTCTTGGTCGTGTTGGCCCTGGATCAGCCGTCCACCCGCAGAGCCATGCCGCTGCTGCGAAACCCACCACGTGCGGGAAAATATGACGCCCTCAAACAGTTTCTGCTTCGAAGGTACAGTACAGAAGGTCTTCGACTGAATGGGCTGATAAACTGCTATCCCTGCCTGGTTTGGGTGACGGCACGCCCGTAGACATGATGGACAAAATGCTACCGCTACTTGGCTCAGACGAGAGGGGTTTCCTTTTCCCGAACATTTCCCTGCACCAGCCTTCGCCGCAGGCGAGGGCGGCCCTGGCTAATTCCCCTTGTTTATCTACCGGTGATTACCGGGGCTTGGCGGAGGAGGCCGACCGGGTCCTGCTGGCTACCAGACGGTTCGCTATGCAGAGTACGTCGGTGGAGCCCCAGCAGACAGAGACAGAGGAGCTGGCGGTGGTTTCAGCTGTTGGCGAGCGGACTCGTCGTGGGAGCTCTATGTGTTTCTACCACCGGAGGTTTGGCAACAAGGCCAAGCGCTGCATTCCGCCGTGCACATTCGGGGTGTCGGGAAACGAGAAAGCCAGCACTCAGTGGTTACTGTTGCACCAAGGGGCTGAAAGAAACGTAATTTCAATCCTGTGTATGTCCTGTACATATTGTAGTTCTGACAATAAAGTTGACTTTGACTTTGACTTTGATTGATATATATATATATATATATTATATATATATATATATATATATATATATATATATATATATATTCATTCAACCTTTATTTAGTCAGGTAAATCTTATTGAGCCTCGAGGGCTCATTTACGAAAGCGACCTGCTACAAACTAAAGAATGATGAACATCAATGATACAAATACATTAAACAATAAACAAAAGAAAAGAAAAAGTAGCAAAAAGTAGCAAAAACATTATAAGGTAGATGTACAAAAAAATCAAAGACAGGAACATATCTGCATTGGTTTTTGCCAGGATTCCAACAGATTCTGAAAACCATCCAGAGAGGTCAGGGCCGAGAGCTTCAGATCTTTTTGTAAGATATTCCAGGAAGCAGGAGCAGAATAGGAGAAGGCCCTTTTTCCAAGTTCAGTCCTCACTGACGGAACACTGCAGGTAATCATGTCCTGAGAGCGCACACTGTAGCTGCACTCACGCAAAGACATGTAGGAGGAGATGTATGAGGGCAGCAGACCAAGAAGTGATTTGAAGATGAAAATGTACCAGTGGAAGAGTCTGCGTGAGGTTAATGATGTCCAATTAACCAGTGAATACAGGGTGCAGTGGTGGGTACGATAATCACAGCCAGTTATGAATCTTAGTGCACCATGATAGACAACATCCAACATCCGCAGGGTGCTTGTAGGAGCATTCATGTAGAGAATGTCACCGTAATCAATGGAGGGAAGGAAAGTCACAGATACAAGGCGTTTCCTAGCATTCAGTGTTAGACATGATTTATTTCTGAAAAAGAAACCCAGTTTAACTTTCAGTTTCTTCACTAGGTTTTCCACGTGGAGTTTAAATGAGAGATGTACCCAAATATTTATAGGAATCAACAAACTCAATAGGGACACCATTTGAGGAAAAAAATCAGAGGAAGATCTGCTGGGACCGACTTCCTACTTGAAAAAAACATCCCTTTGGTTTTTTCAGCATTTAGGACAAGTTTGAGACGGAACAAATCTGACTGAATGATGTCAAAAGCGGATTGTAGTAACTGGAAACCCTTAGCTACTGTTTTAGCTCGGCAATAAACAACTGAATCATCAGCATAGAAATGTAAGGATGCATCAGGGATGCTCTGAACTACATTAGCTATGTAGATTGTAAAGAGGGTTGGTCCTAAAACTGAGCCTTGTGGTACACCATTTTTAACTGTTAAATAGCTGGAAAAAGTACCGTTATGTTGAACACATTGCCTCCGATTGGAAAGATAATTAGAAAACCAACCGATGGTGTGATCAGAGAAACCGATTTCTGAGAGCTTATGACACAGGATGTTATGATCCACAGTGTCAAAAGCTTTAGATAGGTCTAAGAAAAGTGCAGCACAATAATCCTTAGCATCCAATGCTTCAACAACATCATTAAGAACCTTCAGAGAAGCAGTTGTTGTGCTGTGTTTTTTCCTGAAACCAGATTGATGGAGAGGTAAGATGTTAAATGAGTCCAGATAATTTTTGATCTGAGAGTTTATCAGTTTTTCTAGAACCTTGGCTAAAATGCAGAGTTTAGAGATTGGTCGATTTAAACACTAAAACACTGAAACATTTAATAAACATAAGCATAAAATAGTAAAAGTGTAACACTGTCCTGAGTTTTTGCATAGTAGTATAAAAGTATGAAAATTTACACCAACACTAAAACTAAAACTAAGACACTAAACATTTAATGAACATGAGCATAAAATTAAATAATAATAATAAAAGTGTAATACTGTCCTTGTAGGAGGCGGTGAAGAGACGACACAGAAGACGGGATGTAGATCTTCACTTTAATCAACTCCTACTAAAAGTGGCGGGAAGCACCCAACACCACCTTATATATCCAATACAACATCCGGTCCTCTGGACCTTTCACAATAAAACATCCTGTAATGCCTTCGGTCCACTGGGTGTGAGTAGAGCCCCCTAGTGGTCCACCACACACGCCCCCCCAGAACACCCAGTAAGGTCCATCACTAGTCCAGCATTTTAGGTTTGATCAAACGACCAGAACGGCTGAACCTGGGCCCTGCAGAACCAGTCTGATGAAGCGGAGGGCTACGAGGAGGGCCTGCAGAAGATTCGGGCTCCAATGGACGTTGAGAGTCTCTGGAAGAAGGACCGCAGTCCGTTAGCAATGTGGATGGAGGTCTGCCCCTGCGAGGAGCCTGGGCCGTAACAACCTGATCATCTGACATAACATGAGCTGGTTTAAGCCTATCGATACAGACAGTCTCAGTACGACCCCCTAAATCTAAAAGGAAATGTTTCGGACCTGGTTGAAGAACCCGAAACGGTCCATCATACAAAGGCTGTAGTGGTGTCCTGTGTGCATTGTGTTTGACAAAAACAAATTTAGAGGACTCCAGACTCTTAGGGACAAACGACTGCGGTAAACAATGGTGTACCGGGCCGGGGACACGAAAAGGGGCCTCCTGAGGTGAAAAATGTAGCAACGGTGGGGCGAACTGTGGTGAGGGTACCTCAGGTAAAAACTCACCGGGGACGCGCACAGGTTGACCGAAAACCAGTTCAGCCGGGGAAGAGCTCAGGTCCTCTTTGGTTGCGGTACGTAAACCCAACAAAACCCAGGGAAGACGGTCAATCCAGTTGTCACCGGTCAATGCAGCGCGAAGTGCGGCTTTCAATGACCTGTGAAACCGTTCACACAAACCATTAGCTTGGGGGTTGTAAGCGGTGGTCCTGTGAACGTTAGTCCCCAGACCCTTGGCCATGGTAGACCAAAGTTCAGAAACAAACTGCGGGCCCCTGTCCGATGTAATGTCTGAAGGGGGGCCAAAACGCGCCACCCAGGTAGACAAAAATGCCCGGGCCACCACTGCAGATGTCGTGGATGTCAGAGGAACCACCTCAGGCCACCTGGTGGTCCGGTCTATCATAGTCAGCAGATGAGTAAAACCTTGTGATGGAGGCAGAGGGCCTACCAGGTCTACGTGCACATGATCAAACCGCCGACCTGGGATGGAGAAGGGTTCCAAAGGTGCTTTGGTGTGTCTGTTAACCTTAGCACGCTGGCATGGGACACACGCTGCTGCCCACTCCTTAACTGCTTTACGCAGACCGGGCCAAACAAACTTTGAACTGACCAGTTTCACCGAGGCTCTAACACCTGGGTGAGAAAGGGAATGTAAGGAGTCAAAAACGCGGCGTCGCCATGAAACTGGAACCAGGGGGCGGGGCCTGCCAGTAGAAACATCACAGAGCAGGAGAGGACCGCCGTCATTCACCTGCCGTTCCTCCAACTCGAGGCCTGTGGGCCCGGACTGGAGCTCGAGTATTTCTGCGTCGCTACGTTGGTCCGCAGCCATAGCAGAAAAATCGATGCCAACGTATACGGGAGAGATCAGCACCCGGGAGAGACAGTCGGCCACCACGTTGGATTTTCCAGCCACATGCTGAATGTCTGTAGTAAATTCAGACACCGCTGCGAGGTGGCGTTGCTGGCGAGCAGACCAGGGGTCAGAAATTTTTGACATCGCAAACACCAAGGGTTTGTGGTCAACATATGCAGTGAACCGGCGGCCCTCCAGGAAAAACCTGAAATGGCGTGTGGCCAGGTAAAGCGCCAGCAACTCTCTGTCAAAAACACTGTATTTCAGCTCATTGTCCCGCAGCGTACGGCTGAAAAATGCAAGCGGCTGCCAAACCCCGGAAACCTGCTGTTCTAACACAGCCCCCACCGCAACATCAGATGCGTCGGTTGTTAAAGCTATTTGCGCCGCTGGGGATGGATGGGCCAAAAGGGCAGCAGTGGCCAGTGCAGCTTTAGCATCACCAAATGCCTGTAGGCGTTCTGGTGTCCAGTCCACACTGTCGTTGGGCTTTTTCTTTTTCAGCGCTCCATAGAGCGGACGCAGCAGTTGTGCTGCCCTGGGGAGGAAACGGTTATAGAAATTAACCATTCCCAAAAATTCTTGTAGCGCTTTAACAGACTGGGGCTGTGGGAAATCGGACACCGCCTGCACTTTGTTTGGTAATGGGACAGCACCACTTGCAGAAATGCGGTGGCCCAAAAAGTCAATGACTGGCAGCCCAAACTGGCATTTCGCTGTATTTACAATCAGGCCATGTGCTGCTA
>JBBPBX010064290.1:0-20294 GCA_038048925.1 Garcialebias charrua | reverse complement strand
GTGACAGACAGTCTGCCACTGAGTTGGATTTTCCAGCTACATGGCGGACGTCCGTTGTAAACTCTGAAATGGCCGACAAGTGCCGTTGCTGACGCGCTGACCAGGGCTCCGAAACTTTAGACATTGCAAACGTGAGTGGTTTGTGGTCCACATAAGCCGTAAACGAACGACCCTCCAGCAAAAAACGAAAATGCCGTGTAGCTAAGAATAGCGCCAACAACTCGCGGTCAAAAACGCTGTACTTGCGCTCGCAGTCCCGCAATTTACTGCTCACATTTAGTGGAGTTCATGACTATTAAATGCAGACCGTTCTTTTTACCGAGGGAGTTTACAGCTGTTTTGATTGTTGCTGTATATATCCCTCCAAGCTCCAACAGCAAAGATAGAGGTGAGGCACTGAATGAACTATATCTGCACATCAGTGAGCAACAAACAGCCCACCCTGATGCTTTTCTCATCACGGCTGGTGATTTCAACCATGCAGATTTAAAGAGTGTATTACCAAAAACATACAGAAACATAAACTTTGCAACAAGAGGAAACCACACCCTGGACCAGGTTTACACCACCATGAAAAATTCCTACAGAGCCGTCCCCCTCCCCCACATTGGTGCTTCGGACCATATCTGTGTCATGCTAAAGCCAGCATACAGGCCACTGGTGAAAGTCACAAAACCAGTCCGCAAGCAGATACGAGTGTGGCCAGAGGGGTCTTCAGAGGCACTCCAGGACTGTTTTGACACCACAGATTGGGGTATGTTCAAAGAAGCTGCTACCACAAACAACACCACATGTCTCCAGGAGTACTCAGACACTGTATGTTCATACATCACCAAGTGCATTGATGATGTAACCAACCTTAAAACCATCACTGTTCGGGCTAACCAGAAGCCATGGCTGACAGCTGAGGTTCACAGACTCATGAAAGCCAGGAATGCTGCCTTCAAAGCGGGAGATCAGGTGGGCCTGAGGGCAGCCAGAAACAACCTGGACCGGGGCATCAGAAAGGCAAAGAGGCAGTATTCTGGGAAAATAGCTCACCGTTTCAAGGACAGCAGGGATACACGCAGTCTGTGGCAGGGAATACAGACCATCACAAACTACAAACCACCCCCCCAGACCTGTGACAGCTCAGCCTCTGCGCTGAATGAACTGAATGAGTTCTTTGCTCGGTTCGAGGCAAGTAACAGCACACCAGCACATAAACTCCCCCCCTCTCCTGATGGCCAGGTGCTGACGCTGTCCTCAGACAGCGTAAGGCGATCATTCATCAAGATTAACGCCCGGAAGGCCTCTGGTCCTGACAACATACCTGGTCGTGTGCTGAAGGACTGTGCAGGGGAACTCGCAGCGGTCTTCACGGACATCTTTAACATCTCACTGAGCCAGGCCATCGTCCCCACCTGTTTCAAAGCCACCACCATCATCCCTGTCCCAAAGAAGGCAACGCCCGCATGCCTCAATGACTATCGCCCAGTAGCACTCACCCCCATCCTGATGAAGTGCTTTGAACGGCTAGTCATGAAAAGCATCACATCTGTCCTCCCTGACTCCCTGGATCCCTTCCAATTTGCATACCGACCTAATCGCTCAACCGACGATGCCATCTCCTCTGCCCTTCACACAGCTCTCACACATCTGGACACGAAGGACTCCTATGTTAGAATGTTGTTCATCGACTTCAGCTCGGCATTTAACACCATCATCCCCCAACAGCTCATCCTTAAACTGGACAGTCTGGGGCTGAACACCTCAATGTGTAACTGGCTGCTAGACTTCCTGACCGGGAGACCACAGACAGTACGAGTCGGGAGTAACACATCTAGCACCATCACATTGAACACAGGGGCCCCACAAGGATGTGTGCTGAGCCCCCTTCTATTCACCCTGCTAACACACGACTGCACACCATCGTACAGCTCCAACCACTTCATCAAGTTTGCGGACGACACAACAGTGGTGGGTCTCATCAGCAACAACGATGAGACGGACTACAGGAACGAGGTGAGCCGCCTGGCCTTGTGGTGCGGACACAACAATCTCACTCTCAACGTGGAGAAGACAAAGGAGATTGTTGTGGACTTCAGGAAGAAGGATGCCCAACATGCCCCTCTGACCATCAACAGCACCGCAGTGGAGAGAGTAGACAGCACCAAGTTCCTGGGAGTGCACGTCTCAAAGGACCTGTCCTGGAGCAGGAACACTGCAGCACTGGCAAAGAAGGCTCACCAGCGTCTCTACTTTCTCCGCAAGCTGAAAAGGGCTGGAGCTTCAACCCCCATCATGAGCACCTTCTACAGAGGTGCCATAGAAAGTGTCCTGACCAGCTGCATCACTGTGTGGTTTGGTGCATGTACTGCATCCTGCCGCAAGAGCCTCCAGCGCATTGTGAGAGCAGCTGAGAAGATAGTCGGCACCTCCTTCCCCTCACTGCAGGACTTACACAGCAAACGCCTCACTCGGAAAGCCCACTGCATGGCAGGTGATCCCACACACCCACTACACAGCTGCTTCAGACTGCTGCCATCAGGAAGGAGACTGAGGAGTCTCCAGGCTCGAACCAGCAGACTGAGAGACAGCTCTGTTCATCAGGCAGTCAGGATGCTAAACACTCTGCCTGCTCTGCCCCCCCTCCCATTTGAACTGCCTTAACACTAAAACTTTCTCACACATTACCACACAACACAAAGATTTTAACACTGGACTCTGTGTCATCAAACGGGTTATTCACTAAACTCTCGGTCATGTGCTCATACAGTTTGCACTACTTCTCATACTTGCACTAATGTTTGTATTACATCACTGCCTATAATCATAATACTGTTTACATTCTCTGTTTACATTTATTAATACTGTTTACTTTTATTACTACTGCTTACATGTAATTACTACTGTTTACATTTACACTACTCTAATATCTACACCACTGCTGATACATATACAGTGTGCTCTGAACGGTCTTATTTAGGGATGCCCAATGTGCCTTACTGCATATGCCACTTTTTGCCTCTATAACAACATCAACTACTACCTCATACATATACTGTGTACATTAACTCATACGCTGCTTTGCCACTTTGCAAATGTCAATGCTAGAAACCTTTAGTTTATTTTAGTTATACTTTTTATACTCTTTTTTTATACTAGTATGCAAAAACTCAGGACAGTATTATGTTCATTAAATGTTTAATGTTTTAGTTTTAGAGTTGGTGTAAATTTTCATACTCTTATACCACTATGCAAAAAACTCAGGACAGTGTTAGTTTTACTATTTTATGCTTATGTCTATTATTATATGTTTCAGTGTTTCAATGTTTAGATGTTTACTGTTGCACCGAGGGACTGAGAGAAACGCAATTTCGGTCCTGTGTATGTCCTGTACAGTACATATTGCAGATCTGACAATAAAGTTGACTTTGACTTTGACTTTTGACTTGAAATAAAACACAAAAAGGTAAAAAAAATAAGAGTTAATAAGATTATAATTTTAAATAAAAAAGGTAAATTATATTATAATAGTAAAAGAACAATACCTCTTCTTGAACGGTTGTGGTGGTTGAATCTCTCGGTCATCATCATTATCATCATCATCAGGGTTTTAATCTGCTCCAGGGCTTGTTGACAATATCAGTTTTAGTTTTTTCATAAAGTGCTGAACTTTTTGGCTGAAGTGTTGACATGATGGATGTCGTAGTGGGGCTCAATAACTTTAAAACCTGCACATCAACAACATTTCAGAGGTAGATCCAGAGCTTTAAAAACTCATACAGTTTGTGTTATTGCTCTGGACTGATCTGAATTACCTGATGAAGGATGTTTTAATGCTGCTGTTTGGTGTTTGCAAGCTGCTTTTCTTTGTTCACATTCGGATGACGTCGTTTCAAGTCCATTAACAAGTTAGACGTGTTGTCTGCTACAGATCCAGTCTCCGTGAAACAACGTCCACACACAGCTTTGGATTTGCGCTCGTCTTTTAACAAGAAAGCCAAAGCATTCCCGAACCGGAGAACGCAACGAGATGCTAGGATGCTAATGCTACGCGTGCTGCAAGATAATAGCACTGTGCTTGGACTCAGATCGCATAGACCAGAAGTCACGGCACTCCTTGAGTCTTTTTTATTTTTGATCACTCCCCGAGACTCATTGACGAAATAAAATTACATTACAGTACTACAGAAAATGACAAAAAAGTAACGCACAATAATTTGGTGTAAGGGAACATGAGGGAGACCATATATTGTGTCTTTAAACACATATACTGTAGTGTCACCCAGATGTAACTAAAGGATTTTAACAGGGGTCAGTATTAAGCTGACCTCTTTATCCTTAATTAATCTACTTATTCAGATTGAATAGTAAATTCACGGATTCTTTTCTTTTTCAGTTTATTCAATATTTCTGTGATCTTTGTGATGGATAAATAACCATAGCCATTAAGTGACAGAAAACTGTGATTTTAGTTTGGTATGCCAGGAGACACTACCATCCATCCATCCATCCATCTTCTTCCGCTTATCCGGGGTCGGGTCGCGGGGGTAGCAGCCTAAGTAGGGAGGCCCAGACTTCCCTCTCCCCAGCCACTTGGAGCAGCTCCTCCGGGGGAATCCCAAGGCGTTCCCAGGCCAGCCGAGAAACATAGTCCCTCCAGCGCGTCCTGGGTCTTCCTCTGGGTCTCCTCCCGGTGGGACGTGCCCGGAACACCTCACCAGGGAGGCGTCCAGGAGGCATCCTAACCAGATGCCCGAGCCACCTCAACTGGCTCCTCTCGATGTGGAGAAGCAGCGGCTCTACTCCGAGTCCCTCCCGGATGACTGAGCTTCTCACCCTATCTCTAAGGGAGAGTCCAGCCACCCTGCGGAGAAAACTCATTTCAGCCGCTTGTATCCGAGATCTTGTTCTTTCGGTCATAACCCAAAGCTCATGACCATAGATGAGGGTGGGAACGTAGATCGATCGGTAAATTGAGAGCTTTGCCTTTTGACTCAGCTCTCTCTTCACCACGACAGACCGGTACAGCGCCCGCTTCACTGCGGACGCTGCACCTATCCGCCTATCGATCTCACGCCCCAGTTTTCCCTCATTCGTGAACAAGATCCCGAGATACTTAAACTCCTCCACTTGGGGCAGGACCTCCTCCCCGACCCGGAGAGGGCATGCTACCCTTTTCCGGCTCAAGACCATGGCCTCGGATTTGGAGGAACTGATCCTCATCCCGGCCGCATCGCATTCAGCTGCAAACCGCTCCAGCGAAAGCTGTAGATCACGAGCTGATGAAGCCAATAGGACCACATCATCTGCAAAAAACAGAGAAGCGATTCTAAGGTCACCAAAACGGATCCTCTCAACACCTTGGCTGCGCCTAGAAATTCTGTCCATAAAAGTTATGAACAGAATCGGTGACAAAGGGCAACCTTGGCGGAGTCCAACTCTCACCGGAAACGAGCCTGACTTACTGCCGGCAATGCGGACCAAGCTCTGACACCGGTCGTACAGGGACCTAACAGCCCTTATCAAAGGGCCTGGTACCCCATACTCCCGGAGTACCCCCCACAGAACCCCCCGAGGGACGCGGTCGAATGCCTTCTCCAAGTCCACAAAACACATGTAAACTGGTTGGGCAAACTCCCACGCACCCTCCAGGACCCTGCTGAGGGTGTAGAGCTGGTCCAGTGTTCCACGACCAGGACGAAAACCACACTGCTCCTCCTGAATCCGAGGTTCGACTATCCGACGGACCCTCCTCTCCAGAACCCCTGAATAGACCTTACCAGGGAGGCTTAAGAGTGTGATCCCCCTATAGTTGGAACACACCCTACGGTCCCCCTTTTTAAATAGGGGAACCACCACCCCAGTCTGCCAATCCAAGGGAACTGCCCCAGATGTCCACGCGATATTGCAGAGTCGCGTAAGCCAACACAACCCTACCATTTATTTAAAATAAATCAACTAAAATCAACATTATTACACTTGATTGACAGGATTTCACTTTCTTGCAATTTAACACGCATCAACACACTTAATGTAACACAACAGACAAATATGATGTTAAATATTTAGTCTGAGGGCTCTTAGCTTAAAAATAGTTTCCAGCTTAGATTGAGAGAAAAAGATAGGAGGAAGATGGGAGATGGTTTAAAGGAAATTATCTTGAGCATGATACCAAAAGTGACACTTCCATCCGACTTCTGCTAAAATCCAGGTACGTTTTGTAAACAGCTCTTTACCTTTCGACGACGAGTCTGATAAAGAAATGACACCAGCCTTCAGATGCACAGAGTCCTTTAGTCCCAGCACGTCCAAAACTGGTTCTAGTTTACGTTTCAACGTCTCCTGGTTTCCGCTTGGTCATCAGAGAATATGTCAGCTCCTGGCCTCTGACTTCAAGATAAACTTATTCCAGGAAGGAATAAACAAAGTTTTGAGCTTACGCTCGTTCGAAGTGGACCCATAACAACATGTTATCAGTCCCAGCTGGATGACGAGTCCTTAGCGCGTGACTGGTGGTCATTCAGCTCTTTGGGAAGGTTCACATCTCTTTTGAAGCTCCCAGAAACTCTGAAGCGTTCAGCAAAAGTTAGAACTTAAAAAGATCATGAGATGAGAGATGAGACTTGTGTCTTTTTCATTGGTCCACGGACCAGTCGAGCAGTTCACTTGTGTTATCGCGACCCAAGGTTACAGCCAGCAGCAGAGGGAAATTGTTTAGGAAAAGACAGAGAAACTGGAGCCCTTCTCCTGAAAAACAACGGATTAACTGTCTTCTTATTTCTAAACAAAACAGTCGGGTCTCTCTGACCCGAGACTTCAACTTTAACACAGCAGTGAACACCGTTTAACTCTTACAGAATAACACAGCTTAAAAGCACACATCATGAAAATGACAAAAGTTATTCTTTTGATCACATCAGCCTAAAATCAAAGATAGAAATAGTCTCTTTTGGTGACTATGTTCTCAGATTACAGCTAATGGAATGATTTTGTGGTAAATGTCTTGCTTTACTGAGAGGTCAGTAAAGGTCATCACTGGACAGTTCAAAAACCTTAGTTTGACCCTGGGTAGGTCCACTACATCTCCCCCCTTTTGGAAGCCATCGCCAGTCCTTGGGGATGGGGTCCAACACGAAAGGAAACCTTGAACTGTCTTTGATCTTGAAGTAATCCAGCAAGTGGAAAAGAAAAATCAAAATTATAATCCCATAAAGTTTTTTGGAAATTCCATACTGTTCGGAGGTAATCCCATTGCGAAAAGCTTTTAATCCCTTGGAAAACTGAGTCTGTTAACTCTTGGAAAACAAAGTCTGTGATCCTTTGGAAAACAAAGTCTTATAATCCACAGCGGTAATTCCACAGCAGTAATTCCACAACGATTAGTTTTGTTGATTGATCAGCAACAATTGTTTTCATAATCAGCATGTAGAGGGGATCCCTCGATTGACGCAGAGGAGGCGACCCTTGGATGAAGGTTGAAGACCAAGCGTTGGAGCTGCAGGTCCCCACATCGAAGGTTGTTGGCTGGTTGGTTTCCAGTCAGTGCCACTCTGGTTCTATGTGTCATGCAATTATGTGGTTTTTTAGGTGGGCTTATGATTGGGATTTTACATTAGGCCCTACCTATATGCACCTGGTATGTAAGCTATCATGGTTTAGATCAGCTACGATTACCAATTAAGGGGTGGATCAATTCTGTAAAATTAGATATAGGGATCTGTACCTATAAAATTTTGGAGGGCTTCTGTAACGAAGGCCTCTAATTCCAAACTATTCCTCCATTCATTACTTAGTTTAGGTTAAACTAAAATAAAAAATGAAATATAGTTTGATCTAAATGTCTGTTGTCTTTTAGACGAACGACGTAGGATTTGGTATTCCTAATAAATTTTGAAGTCTATGGCGAGACTCATCAAAATGAATAGATAATCTAGAATAGAAACGATCGAATCGGTTCAATTTAGAAATTGTGAGACCAGTGTAGTTTATGGTACCTTGAGTAGCTTTAAACTACATTGACTCTTCGACGATTGAGATTTAACAAAACGAACTGCATGTTGGCATAGTTAAATCCATATCATTCATTAACCAATGTTAATACAAAACCTTTTTGGCTGGGAGTGTTCAGAACCAAACAATATCTCAACTAATGACAACAGTAATGACTAAACAACAAGGAAACAACGTTTCACTGCTTCGACACACTCTTGTCGTCAGATTCCAAAGTGCAACACACAAGAAAAACAGGTCTCAACTTTATGACCGAGGTCAAATTAAATCTCGTGGATTTAAACGGTTGTTAAGGTTAGTTTTTTGTTGTGGGTTTTAGGCTTAGCGTTTCTAAGTTCAAATTGGACAATGCGACTTATAGGGTGGAGAATACGGTAGTTTAAACCTGATTAGTTTATTTACTAACTTGTGTTTGGACGACCTTATTATCCCATGAAGTCGGTGAGTTTGTGAGATCTTTGTCTTTTGTGGAGTCATTGAACGCCTTGTAAGGTTTGATCTGATTTCGATGTACCCATTTAGCAATTGGCTCTTTGCGGCCTTTGCTGATTTTGATTTCGTAGACGACTGAGGACACTTTGTCTGTTATCAGATGAGGTCCAGTCCACCTGGGCATTAGTTTGCGGGCGAGAGTTCCGGTCTCGGACCCTCCTTTCCCGGTTGCTGGGGCGAACGTATAGTACCAGACTCTGTCTCCCACTTGGAGTTCATTGTGAGAGGCCTTCTGGTCATAGTACGCCTTACGTCCTTCAGCGGATCTTTCCAGGTTTTTCTGGGCGAAAGCAAAAGTGTTTCTGAGGTGTACATTCAAATCTTTGTCTTTGGCATGGCCTAACATCACCCCCCTTTGGTCATGGGGGACCACGAACACAGGTGAGGACGTCCGTCCATGGGCACAAGTTAGGATGCCACCGTTTAGTTTAAGCTGTTCGCGCAGCTGAGAGAAGACGGTACACAGGAATCGTTTAGGTTTTGGCCAACGTATCTTCTTACGTTTACCTCTTTCCGTGTAATTCAGGTGTGTCACAACCGTCGGCGCAGTCGCAGGTGTGTCTGATTGTACAGACTGCGACAGGTCACTGTCGTTGTGTGTGTCTTCCCACCTCTCGACTGAAGAGGGGCTCTTTGAGTCTGTAAAAACTATGTCATTTCTGAGTAGTTCTAGACACAAATGTTCCTGAACCAAGGTTTCATCGAAAGCTTGGCTGATAGCCGAATTACCTGTCCCAGGGGACAGTACAGCAACCTCGGTGTGGGGTCCTTGGATCTCCACACCTTTCTCTACCTGTGGTAGGTAATGTGAGTTTGCCCCCTTCTTGTCTGATGAGGGGTCCTCGTAATCTGCAACAATGATGTCCAAGTGACTGTCAGCGTTTGGTTGACTGTCATTTTCTGGACTCAGATGCCCTTGAACCAAGGTTTCATCGAAAGCTTGGTTGATTGCCGAATTACCTGTCTCAGAGGACAGTACAGCGTCTTCGGTGTGGGATCCTTGGATCTCAACACCTTTCACTACCTGTGGTAGGTAGTGTTCAGTGAGTGCTGAATGTGTCAGCTCGCAGAGGAGGTTCTCTTGTTGGACCGGAGTTTGGTCCAACTTTTGGGTCTCTTCTGTCTCACCTGTAGTTGAAGGTTCACTTACCGGGCTCTCGTCCTCGGATGAGGTGTCCCGTGTGTCCTTTGCGGTACCTGCGGTTAGGCAGTCTGTATCACAACTAGGAGGCACTTTTATTGGCAGGGGTTTTCTCACTGTGCTCCACATTTTTTTGACTCATGAATAAATAAAAATAAAATAAAAAAATAAACACTGCAAAATATCACATCATGCTGATGCTGATCTGTTTTCTTGTTGCTGTATTCATCTGTGACCATCTGCTCATACAAACTCATGTTCGTGCTGCTGTTTATTCCCACTATATTAGGCTTAGTGTATTACTAGTTGATGTTTTTCTTAGTTAGTTCTAGATGTTATTACTGTTTTTCTCTTTCATTGTTGTTGGATGTAACTGGGACCTCGTGTACATAATCTCGTTTTCATCTCATGTACCACATGCGGTGCAAATGACAATAAAGACTCTCTGACTCTGACTCTGACTCTGATTTTCCGTCGACCATAATCTATAATCGCGTTGAAGCGGTTTATAAAATCTTGGCCAACCAAAAATTGGAATGAGTCAAGTTTAGACACGTACACCGGGTGGCGTAGTGTCATTTCGCCAATCTGCATGTGAACCATAGCCATAGCTGTTAGGGTTGTTCTCGTCTCTGCGAGACCCTGTAGCTCAATAGCACATTTCTCAAAGGGTATTTGCCTGTCAACACCGTTAGCGGCGGTCCTCAGCTCCTCGAACAGCTTGGCCGACATAATAATAATAATAATAATACTTTATTTATAGAGCCCTTTAAAACAACCACAGCTGCAACAAAGTGCTGTACATAAAATCAAGAACATTTAAACACATAAAAATAAAACAGTTGTTAAAACATTAAGATCAATAAAAACAATAAAACAGTGCAGAACAAAATCAGTCTGTGCTAAAAGCCAGTGAGTAAAAATGTGTTTTTAAAAGAGTTTTAAAACTGGACAGTGAAGGAGCTTGTCTGACGGGAAGAGGGAGATCGTTCCACAGTTTTGGAGCAGCAACAGAAAAAGCTCTGTCTCCTCTGAGCCTCCGTTTGGACCTCGGCACCTCCAGAAGCAGCTGATCAGCTGATCTGAGGCACCGAGCAGGAGAGTATGGGTGAAGCAGCTCAGAGAGGTAGGATGGAGCAAGACCATTTAAACTTTTAAAAACAAATAAAAGAATCTTAATATAATGGTTATATCAGCACTGCCATCCAGTAGGGCTTCACGCTCAAGGACACCTTCCAGTGTGATAGGCAGGTAAGCTTTCTTAGCCACCCCCCTTTGTATAAAGTTACACAGAAACCTCACAGGTCTTGGCCCACGTTTCTGTTCACGTGTGACTCTGTCTGTGTAATCTTGTTTACTGTCAGCATCTTGTTGGCTGTCAGCATCATGACCTTCAGGATGTTGTTGTGTGTCAGCAATTGGTTTGCTGTCAACATCCATGGCAATGTTGGTAGTAGTGTGCGCTGAGTTATTTGTGTGCTCTGAGTCTTTGTGAAAGACAGTGCTACACATCGCTCCAGGTTGGTCAATGTTGATAGTGTCATTATCAATGATAACGCCACTCATTGTATCAGGTTGGTCAAGCACAGTAACATTCAAATCTACTGACAAACTACTTACTTCCTCTGTCTCTTCCGAGCATAGAGGTGTTGGGCCATTATTCCGGGACATTCGTGACTCTTTGCCTGTCTCGAACTGTTCAGTTCGAGGCGCGGGAGGTGCAGTTCCAAGGCTCAGGGGTTTCTGTTGGGACCACGCATAGTTACATGAGTATAGGTCCTCATCCTTCAATTTCTTTTGAAGTCCACCCACCGATGGACCTTGGTTTTCACCCACCTGGTTCGATCTGAACCGTTGTGGGTCTCTTAGAGAGTGAACACCTACCTTTTGTGGTTCGTTGCTTGTCTCAGATTTTTCAATCTGAGGTGCTTTAGGGGCGGGGCTCCCTTTAAACCATTTTGAGTCACTGTTCCAGCTGGTACCAACATTTCGTTGTATGTCAGTTTGAAAATCTTGTTCATTCTTGCTAGTATTATCCAACTCTTTTAACGATCGACGTATGTTCTCTACCTCTTCCGAGGTCCGAGGACCATTGAGACGACGGTGTTTGTTCTCGCTTTCTATAGGAGAGAGAACCTCTCCTATTTTAGCGACTTTTGACCTGGGCACACCTCAGAGGGTGTTTTGTTTTGCATGTGAGCCTCAACAGCAGTTACAGCGCTCTGTTTCATCATTGATTGTTTAAACCGATGTTGTAACTCAAGGCCTTCTTTGAGAAGTTTTTCTCTTAGTCGTTTGCACTTCTGCCTTATCAGTTCATTCTCTGCCTCCAACAGCTGGTAATTTGTGTGCTCTGAGTCATCAAAGACAACGTCACGCATTGTACCAGTTTGGTCATCCTCTGTATCATTCAAGTTTTCAAACAACCAACTTATGTCCACTATCTCCTCAGAGCTTAGAGGTATGTTGCCTTTTTTCTGGAACTTCTGTGATTTTTTGCTACTCCCGGACTGTCCAGTCCGCAGTGCAGGGGCAGGACCTTTGCTCGGTGTAGACCGCGGAGGGTCACTTAAAGAGCGGGCGTCCACCGTTTGTGGTTTTTTGCTTATCTCGGGCAGCTTCGTCCGAGGTGCAGGGACAGGGCGTGTGCTCGTCCTTCTCAACCATATTGGGTCTCTTAACCACTTCGGGTCATAGTTCCAGCGGGCATCGACATGTCGTGGTTTGTTAGTTTGAAAAACATGTTTTTTCTCGCCTATTTTAGGAGAGGGAGTTGATGAACTTGTCCCTTCCAGCTCCAGCGAGTGGGATTTGACCTTTTCTTGGTAATGTAGTTCACGTTCTGGTTTTGTTTTTAACCAGATCGGGTCAGGGAGTTGACGAACATCAAAACCATTTATAGCACGCCGTTTTATTTTTAATTGCTCAATCTCACTTTTTAACTCAAGTTTTTCTTGTTGAAAATTTTCTCTTCTGCGAATGTTATCTTGCCTGAACAATTCAAGTATTTCTGTGTGCAGCTGTAAAGCTTCATCACAATCGTTATCTCCCATCTTTTAGTTTTGATTTTGTTTGAATCAATAAGACGGTATTTATTATAGTGTATGCAAATAAATGCTTTCTTAGCGGTGAGTTATTTAACTAAAACAGCTTCCTGGGTTTATTCCAGTAATCTATAAACAAGTCTTTCATTCATTCAGTACCTTTTTATTTATTTTAGGTTTTACCTGCAATGAAACATATGGTAAGTTAAGCCTTCGTGGCCGTATTAACTTAATAGACCTATCTTTTAAAACAATTACTATTAAACCACGCTTAATGTTTTCTGTCTTTCACTCAAACGCCTTCTTAAAGATTACAAATAAATGCAATGTTAACACTAAAATGTTAGCAGATTTTGTTTTATTTTGCACCAAGAGAATGTATTTCAGTTTCAGTAAAACCTTTTGAGTTGCCGCAGTTATCTGGATTGAAAAATGTAATTTTGTTTGTTATTTTAAACTTTTTATTTAAAATAAACTGGAGTCATTAATTGTACACAGAAAAACGTTAAAAATGCCATTTTTAACTAAAAGTGTGCAGTTGTGCACACCAATTCTGTTTAAAATTCAGAGATGTGAAGAGCTTAATGTGGAAATGCTCTGTCCTCCACCATTTTTATTTATTTTTTGTTTAATTTGAAAATCAAATAAAAGATGCTTTTTGAGTGTTATTTTAAATCTCTTCAGTATTTAAAATGAGCATAAATTGTTTGTCTGTACCTCTGTTATTCTAAAATTTGAATTTAGCATAAACATGAGTTTTTGTTTGTGTACAGAACAATTTTAAGCTGGTAATTCTTCATAAAAATGCTGACTTTTTTATGATGTTTTTTGAGAAAACTCATCTGTCAACGTCTTTTAACCAACAGGGGGCAGCTTTGAGTCTTAATTTATCACGTGGTGACTGATTTATTTCATTCAGTATTTAACTGAAAACTACCTTTTAGAGTTAGTTTCTAGTGTGTTCGTGATAAACGCTCGAACTGCGTTCTTGTCAGAGACAAATCTATGTTGTTAGACAGTTTAGATGGCTTTAAATGAGTTTTTAAACTCTCAGTGAAATCTCCGTTTGTCCTGTGAACTGCTTGTCACCCGAAGTGCACCTGGAAATGACGACACAAGTAGGCGGGTCGACGTAGCGCGTCACCAGCTTCCGTTGAGCGAGGCGGAGCTCGCTAAACAGATACGTGACGTCAACCAATCAATCACAGCGTTTGTAGTTCATTCCCAAGCGTTCATGGTGAATGTAGTTTCTTACCTTCGACCAATGCAGTACCGGAAATGACGACAAAGTGGGTTGGTCGCAACGGCGTGCGTTCCCACTACAGCGAATCAGCGCTCGCTACGAGTGATTGACAGCTCACAGCTCTCGTTTATCCAATCACAGCTCATAAACAGACATGCAGTACACGTCCTTTTAACGTTAGCTCGCACAGCAGACCACAACTTTATAGACTCTTAAAACAACTCAAACGCTACAAATTAACTCCCCAAAACCCTGAAACATGGCGATCACATTCAAAACAGGCACAACTAAGCTACGCTCAGTAACCAGCACGTCAACTGTAACGCGACACGGACTCCCTCGGAGCCGCGTTCGGGTCGGTTCCGTCCACTTTTAAGGGAGCAGAACTCGGGTTTCAGAACCACTATCCGACAACGTTCTAACAGTAATATGCTTCTTTGACCTGCTCTAACATGTAAAATACCAGCACAGCGATCTTTTAGATGTTAATTATAGCTTTCAGGCTTTTGACACGGCGGTCAAACAAAGCTTTATACCGGAGTCTGTGCGTGAACTGGGCCGAACGGAACCAGAACCCCCACAGACCACGGCTGACAAAACTTCACCTGGATGCTTCCAACAGCGTGTAACAGAGTTGAAACGAATAACAATCCCTCAGCCTCAAATGATAAAAACATGCAGAATCTGCCTGCTTTGAACACTTCCAGCCAAAATTATTATCCTCAGAGTTTAAAACTTGGATCCTAATATGCAAACATGACGTTACAGTTCATGACTGAGAGACCACAGATTTATCAATAAACTTTTAGAAAACTCGTACGGCCACCAGATGTAAGAAACATGAGGGAGATAGTATATTGTGTCTTTAAACACATATAGTGCCACCCAGATGTAACTAAAGGATTTTAACAGGGGTCAGTATTAAGCTGACCTCTTTATCCTTAATTAACTTACTTATTCAGATTGAATAGTAATTTCACGGATTCTTTTCTTTTTCAGTTTACCCAATATTTCTGTGATCTTTATGATGGATAAATAAACAGAGCTATAGAGTGACAATGGACATTGACTTAGTTTGGTATGCCAGGCGACACTACCATTTATTTAAAATAAATCAACTAAAATCAACACCATTACACTTGATTGATATGATTTCACTTTCTTTCAAATTAATACGTCAGCACACTTAAATTTAACACAACAGACTTCAATATTGGATGTTAACATATTTAGTCTGTGGGCTCTTCAGCTTAAAATAGTTTCCAGCTTAGATTGAGAGGCAAAAGAATAGGAGGAAAGATTTAAGAAGAATTGGGAGGTTAAGAGAGGAAGTTTATCTTGCATTTATGAAACCAGATGACACTCTTCCGTACGCGTCCAGCTAAGATATCATCACACCTCCAGCAAGCAAACAGCTGCTCCTTTACCTTAAGACGTCCGCCTTGGTTCTGGCAAAGAGCTGTGATCAGCTTTGGACTGACGAGTCGTCGGTCCCGCAAGTCCAAGCTGGACTCCAGACGTGTTTACCTTGTCGGTGTCGGTGATACTCGCTTTCGTCGGCAGAAGCCGTGGCAATCGTGGTTTTTTGGCTCAAGATAAATTATTCCAGGAAGGAATAACAAAGTTTTGAGCTTACGCTCATTCGAAGTGGACTCATAACAGCAAGTTATCAGTCCCAGCTGGATGACGAAGGTCGTTAGCTCTTGACCAAACGTACCCCAGCTCTTTGGGAAGGTTTACATCTCTTTTGAAGCTCCCAGCAAACTCATGACGTTCCAACAACAGCTTAGAACTTAAAAAAGGATCCAAGAGAGGAGTGAGGCTTGTCTCTTTTTCATTGGTCCGTGGACCAGTCGAGCAATTCACTTGCCGTTATCATGACCCAAGGTTACAGCCAGAGCAGAGGGAAATTGTTTAGGAAAAGACAGCAAGCTGGAGCCCTTTTCATGAAAAACAACAGATTAACTGTCTTCTGACTTTCTAAACAAAACCGTCCGGTCTCTGTGACCCGAGACTTCACCTTTAACACAGCAGTGAACACAGTTTAACTCTTACAGAATAACACAGCTTAAAAGCACACATCATGAAAATGACAAAAGTTATTCTTTTGATCACATCAGCCTAAAATCAAAGATAGAAATAGTCTCTTTTAGTGACTATGTTCTCAGATTACAGCTAATGGAATGATTTTGTGGTAAATGTCTTGCTTTACTGAGAGGTCAGTAAAGGTCATCACTGGACAGTTCAAAAACCTTAGTTTGACCCTGGGTAGGTACACTACATTAGGGTATAAAAGAAATGTAACCCCAAAGTTGACACAAGATTCGGTATGGACTGTCAGTTGTAATGTTCTACCTACTTATTAAAAGATTCATCCTGCTGGCAAAGAAGAAAGGTCTCCTTTTCTCAATTATTTAATGAGGACAGAATGCCTCAACAGGCCATCTATAAAAGGGGGGAAAAAAAGAAAGTTGAAATCTCAGACCTCCTCCTCTATTGAGCAAGGGCCGTTCCTTCTTGATATAAACAGCTTCCTTCACACCCCTCTCAAACCACCTGTGCTCTCGGTCCAAAATGTGCACATTCTGGTCCTCAAATGAGTGACCCTTGTCCGTGAGGTGGAGGTGAACAGCTGAGTTTTGTCCAGAGGAGGAGGCTCTCCTGTGTTGGGACATTCATTCTTATAACTCAGTTTTGGGGCTGATTCCCAGATGTTTTGGGAACAGAGGTGTCTTGTCTGGGAATTAGACTAGCAAAGTTTTTTTGAGAAGCATCTGCTGTTGGGTTGTGAGTTGTGTTTTGTCAATTTACATATAGTTGTGTGTCTGTCAGAGACTTCAAGGAAACTCCTACTGTTAAGGTGTGATTTGTCAATTTACATGTATGTGTTACCTCAGCAGTTACCTTCATTTACATAAGTTGGTGCGTGACTCCAAAGACTGTTATCACTCCACGCGCATACAGTATGTTCATTGAATTGATAAAGCCCTCTGGATAGAGGTCAAAACGTCTTCTGTAACAAATAAAGTCCAGTTGATCTTGTATTGAACGCCTTATTTTTTGAGAAAATTTTAAATCATTTGATCAAAAATTGTGTGAACAGTATGTTTCTAAAGGTAACTGATAAAAATGAAATAATGAATGTAGTTAAAAACTGTACTGACAAAAAATCTAAAGACTATGAAGAAATGGATATGATGATGGTAAAGGAAATAATGAGTCATGTTATCGAACCATTTAATAATAATAATAATAATAATAATAAATTCAATTTATACCGCACTTTTCATTAATAAAAATCTCAAAGTGCTACAACAATAAAACAAGTGATAAAATCAAATAAAATCAATAATGGTATTAACTAAGATTAAAAACAGAATCATGTGGAGGCAGAATAGGCCTGCTTAAAAAATAAAAAATAAAAAAAATAAAAATAAAAAAATAAAGCAAGTGATAAAATCAAGTAAAATCAATAATACTATCAACCAAGATCAAAGATAAAATCATGCGGGGGCAGAATAGGCTTGCTTAAAAAGAAAAGTCTTTAAACCGCTTTTAAAGTCAACCAGTGACTGTGGAGCTCTCAGGCAGTCAGGGAGGGAGTTCCATAGGCGGGGGGCAGCCACACAGAATGCCCTGTCTCCCATGGTCCTTAATTTGGTTCGTGGAATGTGAAGTAGATTACTGTTCTGTGATCGTAGAGACCGGGTGGATGAATATGGTGCAAGAATGTCCTTTAGATAGTCAGGTGAAGTTCCATGTAAGCATTGATGTGTAATGAGAGCAGTTTTGTATTGAATTCTGTAGGTGACAGGAAGCCAATGGAGGTTATGAAGAATGGGTGTAATATGTTCAAATTTACGAGCTCTCAATAAAATCCTTGCTGCACTGTTTTGAATATATTGAAGTTTCTGAAGGTTTTTGCCAGGGATTCCAATAAACAGGGAGTTACAGTAGTCGAGCCTGTACATATATGTACAGGTATTCCCCGATTTACGAGCGAGATCCGTCACAAGGAGGCGCTCGTAAACCGGAAATCTCGTAATTTGGAACGGCCGCCATTTCTCTCGTAAACCCGGAAGTCCGCTCGTAAATTTCGCCAGCGCACCTAAAAACACTCTATTTTCATCTAAAAACTACTTTTGAGTGCATAAAAATGATCGGAAACGTGTGTTTATATGCACACCGGAGGTGTGTGCAATCGATGACATCTTCTGACTCGAGGCAGTTGGCGTTTTCATCCCAAAACGCTTGGCGGCAGATGTGTCATGGTGATCAGTTCAGGCAGTTTGATGGGGGTCCTTCACTTCATCAGACAGTGGTTTTGTGTAGTCTCGTTTTGCCCAGCTGCCTGTTCCTGGGTGGGTGCTTAGTCCATATAGGCACGCTTGTTGTTCTGTGGGCACAGTAGCAGGTTGCAAACCTGAATTGTAGGTGGCATAGGGTAGATGAGCACAGACATAGCAGTTAGTAGTTTTTCCTTCATAAGCAGTTTTGTTCATCAGTTGCCACCATAGGTTGGTGCTGTAGTCATGGGGGTGTTCAGATCTCAGCAGATCGGTGATATCGCCGTTCACTATGTAACTTGCTTCCATTGTTGCTAGGTATACAGAAATACTAGAAACCTAAATCCTAACAGAGCAGGGATCTTAAGTTCTTCACTGGTTTTGAGATGACGGTCACTAAAAGAACCGCCCCCTTTGTACACCCGGCTTCCCCTCTGCTCCAATGACTTAAGGGTCTAGTATTTCTGCAATTTACAGTGACTGAGATGTATCCAACTGGGTCGTTCAGCAATCTTCACAGCAGAGGGTGTACTCAGTAGTACTTGGTATGGACCTTCCCAGCGTGGACTGGCCCAAGTTTTTCTTTTGATGATTTTGATGAAGACCCGGTCACCAGGTTTTACTGTCACTTCCTGTGGGGACAGAGAATCAGAAGACAGTAAATTTGTCCTGAACACTTCTTTTTCTCTGTTTTTTTTTTTTTTTTTTTTTATCATGTAATCGGAAGAGAGGCATCCTGTATGGTCTGCCATGGATTATTTCAAACGGAGTCAGACCATTGGGTGTTGGAGTGATTCTCATATATAACTTAACAAGGTCTAGGCATTCTGGAAGCACAGTGATTTTTTAAAGTTAAGCCTAGGTGTGTAGCCATGTCCTGTATAATTTGATTAACAAAATGAGGTCCATTGTCACTGTATATGGTTTCAGGTCAGCTTCATCCCGTTCTGAGAGAAGCATCACATCTAACTGTCATGGAGAGAGAGCGTGTACTCTGGGTTCACAAGTGACAATCGAATAAAGCTGTTTTTTCCACATTTTGCAGGTGGGACTGTAAGCCCATTCATTTTGTGGGGGAGAGAAATCAGTGCATGTAGCAGCAGCCCTAATCTGTAACCCCACATCTCTCCACTGCATGTCATGTGATTTAAATAAAGAGATATGTGGTGTTGCATCCAGTTTGTAAAAGCGTTTTTGTTCTCCAGAAAGGAGAACTGTAGCACCAGCGAATGAACATTTGTCTGTATATATCTCTTTAATGGCCATTGTGGCAGGGCTGTCAGCCAAAAAGTCACCTATGTAGTTGTAGGCACCTTGTTGTAATATGTTCATTTTCACATGTAATTGGCTCAGAGGCATTTCATCCTCCTTCTTTGTCAGCACGTTACCTGCTTCCTGCATCAAAAGGGAAGCAGCTGTTAGATTGTCAGTTGAACCCAGGTCATATGAGCAGTAAACATCGATCAGACTTTGATTTGCATAAATCTGAGTTTTGTCCAACCTTGTGGCTCTCATTCCATCCTTGACGGGAATGATTGCAATGGCCAGTTTTGTCAGTAAATCTCTGCCCAGTAAATTTACGGGACAGTCAGGTGATATTACAACATTTGCTGAAATGCAAGAACCAGTTTCTTCATCTGTGAAGTACACCGGTTTGGAAATGCTTTGTCTATTGGTCAGGCCATCTGCTGATTTTACCCAGATGGAGTTTTGTGATGGTTTCAGACCAGGAACACTGGTTTTTAAAACTGTTTTACATGCACCTGTATCGCAAAGAAAATCCACATGGACTGAGTTGACTTTAAGCGTTATATAAGGTCTTTCTTTCAAAGAATTCAATAAATCCAAAGCTGAACAAATATTCACAACTTCCTGTTCTTCGACAGAGCTGGAGTTGGGAGTGTTATCAACTAGCCATGCATTATAACCGTCCCTGTTATCGGAGCGGTTTCTTGTCATAGGAAATGCTTCTCTGTGAGCAAATTCTCCTCTGTTTGGATGATCTAAATCTTTCTGGCAGTCACGTTTTTCATGTCCGAACTCGCCACACCTCCAGCAGGTGTCGGGGACGGTCATACTGTGGTATGTAT
>JBBPBX010064289.1:6146-20294 GCA_038048925.1 Garcialebias charrua | reverse complement strand
CTCACTCCACTAGAGGGATTTCAACCTCCACAGCTCTGCACAGAGGAGTGTCTGTGCAGGACATCTGCTCTGCGGCTTCATGATCATCACTGAACCCCTTCATCCGTTTTTATTTATGAGATATGTCTAGCTCTTCACTGACACATTCGGTTCTCGGAGCGATGGCAGAGTGACTGTTATTTTTCAGTCAACCAACAGTAAAATTAAAATGAAATTAAAATCAAAATAAGAAAGGAAAAATAACAATAAAACTTTTATTGACAAAACAACACAGTCTTGTTTCTGTATTTATTTATTGAACGTTGTTTTTTGTATAGTTGTTCCTTCAAACAGAGATGTTTTTCCTTTGCCTGATATGAATAAACATTCATTCAGTTGAGTTCAGACACAGAGGTTTGCACGCCTGCAATGCGATACGCACCAGCTGCATGGTTCAACGGTATGTAATTACGCTTGAACGAGGTTTAGGTGGATGTCAGAGTGTTGTTATGGTCCTCGATTAGACCCAGTGAGGCATGGACCTTATCCTGCTCTGCGCTTTAAATCCAATAAGCGACAGCTTTTAAAGGGCGGAGCTTACATGAAATAGAATGTTGGTTACGTATTGTAACCCAGATTCTATGAGTGTAAGCGTAGCCCTTTAAAAACTGGGCCTCACTGACTTTCAATCGGCTGAAGAAAAGAATAGGCCTTTTGGGAGCTGATCACCAGTCCAGATGCGGTTTTATAGTAGGACCGGGTGGGGCCCATAGCAGGTGGGCGTGGACTAGAAGTTTTTCAGTGTTTTGGCGTGCTACGCGTGGGTAACCCAATAAGCAACAGCTTTTAAAGGGCTACGCTTACACTCATAGAATCTGGGGTTACAATACGTAACCAATGTTATTCTTCTACACAATGTTTGCAAATAATTTTAAACATTTAAAAGTATAAAAGATACAAAACCTCCCAGGCCCTGAATGAGCTGAATGTTTTAACTTGTGAACAGCTAAAGCAACACAAAATAAATAAGTAATTGCAACAACAACAACAACAACAGTGACAACAACAGCAGCAGCAACAACAACAACAACCACAGCAAAAAATAAATAAAAAATATGGCAACAACAACAATAACAACAACAGCAAGAACAAAAACTACAACAAAAACAGCAGCAACAACAACTACAACAACAGCAACAACAACAGAAACAACAACAACATAACAGCAACAACAAAAACAACAACAACAACAACGAAAACAATAGCAACAAAAACTACTACAAAAACAGCAACAACAACAACAACAACAACAACTACAACAGCAGTAACAACAACAACAGCAACAACAAAAACAACAACAGCAACAACAACAAAAACAACAACAGCAACAAAAACTACTACAAAACAGCAACAACAACAACTGATGGGAACAGAGGAGCC
The DNA here is from genome assembly GCA_038048925.1 of Garcialebias charrua. Classification (NCBI taxonomy): domain Eukaryota; kingdom Metazoa; phylum Chordata; class Actinopteri; order Cyprinodontiformes; family Rivulidae; genus Garcialebias; species Garcialebias charrua. The sequence goes on along the minus strand of JBBPBX010064289.1, from coordinate 18,875 downwards.
TTGTCTGGGAATTAGACTAACAAAGACCTTAAGAAACGTTGGTTACGTATTGTAATCCCAGATTCTATGAGTGTAAGCGTAGCCCTTTAAAAGCTGTCGCTATTGGGTTTAAAGGTGGAGCAAGATATGGTCCATTCCTCAGTGGGTCTGATCGAGGACCATAACAATGCTCTGACATCCACCTAAACATCGTTCAAGCATAATTATGCACCATTGATCCATGCAGATGGTGCATACTGAATGCAGGCATGCAAATCTCTGTGTCTGATCTTAGCTGAATGAATGTTTATTCATATCCGACAAAGGAAAATATTTCCAATGAAGAAGAAAGGATTTTTCCTGTTTCAAAGAATATTTATACAAAACAACGTTCAACAAATAAAGACAGAAACAAGGTTGTGTTGTTTTGTCAATACAGGTGGTCCCCGATTTACGAGCGCTCTTACTTACGAGGATCCGGATTTACGAGGTTATCATATTTAATAAAAATATGAAAAAATAAAAAATAGTGTGTTTAAATGTTCTTAATTTCATGTATATAGCACTTTGATGCAGCTGTGGTTGTTTATAAATAAAGTATTATTATTATTATAATTACAGTACAGTGCATAATTATTCATTTTTAAGCCGATTTACAAAGTTTTGCGGCAGTTTCCGACAGTTTCTGCCAGTTTTCGGCAGTCAGTCAGTTTTCGGCAGTGCCTACAAATTGAGCCAGTTAGCTCCAGTGTCCAGTCTCGTAGCTCCATCAGACAGCCGACTTTGTCCGATCAGAGGTTCCTGCGCTCGGATACATGATCTGGAGCTGAACGGTGAATTTGTGGAGGAACGATGGGTGAAGCAAAACGACACTGTTGACTGCGTGAAGCTGAAGACAGCGAACCGGACTGACTGGATTAGCAATGAGCTAACATTAGCCTCATAGCTGCAGCCTCGTAGCTATCCGAGAGCCGGCTTTGTGCGGTCAGAGGTTCCTGGAGCCTGCCTCGATGTCGGACTGGAAGCAAAAGATATCGGGGGGACACCCAGCTAACTTGGAATAACAAAGCCAACAGACTTTTTGGAGGTGCAACTAAACCGGAGTGCCCGTAGCTGCAGACTAACCGCGGATTCTGAGAGGCTAACAGGTGCAGCTAAAGGCGGCACACGCAGATGGCTTTCGGTAAGTTATTAAAACATTTCTGTCTCCAAATGTATGAAGTTAGGATACTAACATTCCTTCCTGTAAAGGGTTTGGACTGCGTGGTGCTACAGAAAGCTGCGAAGCTCGGATGTAACGCAACAGAGCTCACGCAACGGAGCTCAGGTAGCGGAGCGGAGGCAAACAGACGACAGAAGTTGCCGCTCAAATTAAGAAATTAATTTTTAATATACATTATGCTCTTTTAAAATGTGTTAAAGTGTTAGAATAGGCATTACCACACACGTACGTGTATCAGTGGCGGCTGGTGCAGTATATATATATATATATATATATATATATATATATATATATATATATATATATATATATATATATATACAGTGGTGGGCACATGAACGCTAGGTAGCGCTAAAGCGCTAATCCGCTTACAGTGGACCTAAACTTTTTGTCAGCGTTTTTGTGAATTGACTAACTTTTATAATTCATAAGCGGATTTGTGCTATTTTTATTTAAAATGCAGTACCGCTAATAACTAATTATCTATCAGTAAAAACCAATAAACTTATTTACAAGCTCTTATGCTGCTTGTTTTACCTTTTTCCCCACCGTAAACAGCAGAGAGGAGGAAAGGGTGTGAGGGTGAGGGGGGCAGAGCTGAGAACAGACTCGGCTCTACCATGTAGGTAAATGCCTGGGGGTCCCATTTCAGCAGTGGCCCCGGCCCCGCCTCGCCCCGTGCAGTCACCTACATCACTAACATTGATCCTGCTTGTTAATGTACATTTAACATAAAAATAATTATAGTTACGATGAAAACGATCATTAAATACGCAATAAAAAACGGTCGATTTCTTTATCCCCCTACTAAAAATGGACTATTCCATCTTGACATCTTCCGGGTCAGTCGTGAACTCGAGGGCTAGTTCTGTGGCTAGCTGGTTGTGCTGGGTACTTGGATAAATCCGCAGACAACCCCGCTGTTTCAAGCCAAATTAACGTGGCCGGAGGAGTTTATTGAGGGTTTTGTGTCGACCATTTGACGGTGAGTCGTTATTTTTATGTATTTTAGTTACTTTTCATTAAATGGGTTGGTTGGTCCACATAAGTTGCTTACTTGGTGGGTTAACTTCAGTGTGCTTTGGACTACTCTGACTGAGGAAGCCCTCTGGAGTGAGGGTGAAACGTTTCTGCTAAAAAGAAACTGTCCAGATGAACTGATTGAGAATGAGCGGATTTGATACCTGGACTATTGAGAATTAACTTTCTTGTCTTGAACCACTTTGGACATGTCTGCCTGCCTGGGAGGAGTCGACGAGGGACACACCCCCAGAAACCATCTTGGCTACAGCAAACTGGTTGGTCCACATAAGTTGCTTACTTGGTGGGTTAACTTCAGTGTGCTTTGGACTACTCTGACTGAGGAAGCCCTCTGGAGTGAGGGTGAAACGTTTCTGCTAAAAAGAAACTGTCCAGATGAACTGATTGAGAATGAGCGGATTTGATACCTGGACTATTGAGAATTAACTTTCTTGTCTTGAACCACTTTGGACATGTCTGCCTGCCTGGGAGGAGTCGACGAGGGACACACCCCCAGAAACCATCTTGGCTACAGCAAACTGGTTGGTCCACATAAGTTGCTTACTTGGTGGGTTAACTTCAGTGTGCTTTGGACTACTCTGACTGAGGAAGCCCTCTGGAGTGAGGGTGAAACGTTTCTGCTAAAAAGAAACTGTCCAGATGAACTGATTGAGAATGAGCAGATTTGATACCTGGACTATTGAGAATTAACTTTCTTGTTATTTTTATGTATTTTAGTTACTTTTCATTAAATCTGTTGACTAGCTATAGACGCTAACGCTGTGTCTGCCGGTAGTGCTAGGTTACTAATGGATAAATCCGTAGAGAACCCCGCTGTTTCAAGCCAAATTAACGTGGCCGGATGATTTTATTGTGCGTTTTGTGTCGACCATTCGACGGCGAGTCGTTAGTTTCATGTATTTGGGTTACTATGTATAAATGCGGTGGCGACACACCCGTGTATTTGAGATTTAAACGTGGTTTTAGGGATTAAAAGATCATTCTATTTTTTGTTAATTTCGTGGCCGAATAGAATATATGTACGTAAAGTATTAAATAAATCCTTTGATTTTTGTAATTTCATCCTTTTAGGATCATTTTTGTTACTTTTCAGTTGGCAGTGTAGTGCAAATATTGATAACGCTGCCGGCTATATATAAATATATATATATATATATATATATATATATATATATATATATATATATATATATATATATATATATATATATATATATATATATATATATATATATATAATATATATATATATATATATATATATATATATAATATAGAAATATATAAATAGCGGATTAGATTAGCTTCCCCTAATTTTCATAAGACATTTGTGCTTTTGAAATTGTTGACCTAAAAAAATTTATAAGCGTTTTAGAAATTGTGAAACTAATTTTTTAATTAGCGGTGCCCACCACTGATCATCATAACCTACATGTGTTGTGATGATCATCATAACCTACTTGTGTTCTGATGATCATCATAACCTACATGTGTTGTGATGATCATCATAACCAACATGTGTTGTGATGATCATCATAACCTACATGTGTTGTGATGATCATCATAACCTACATGTGTTGTGATGATCATCATAACCTACATGTGTTGTGATGATCATCATAACCTACATGTGTTGTGATGATCATCATAACCTACATGTGTTGTGATGATCATCATAACCTACATGTGTTGTGATGATCATCATAACCTACATGTGTTGTGATGATCATCATAACCAACATGTGTTGTGATGATCATCATAACCTACATGTGTTGTGATGATCATCATAACCTACATGTGTTGTGATGATCATCATAACCTACATGTGTTGTGATGATCATCATAACCTACATGTGTTGTGATGATCATCATAACCTACATGTGTTGTGATGATCATCATAACCAACATGTGTTGTAAAGATCATCATAACCAACATGTGTTGTGATGATCATCATAACCTACATGTGTTGTGATGATCATCATAACCTACATGTGTTGTGATGATCATCATAACCAACATGTGTTGTAAAGATCATCATAACCTACATGTGTTGTGATGATCATCATAACCAACATGTGTTGTAAAGATCATCATAACCAACATGTGTTGTAAAGATCATCATAACCTACATGTGTTGTGATGATCATCATAACCAACATGTGTTGTAAAGATCATCATAACCTACATGTGTTGTGATGATCATCATAACCAACATGTGTTGTAAAGATCATCATAACCTACATGTGTTGTGATGATCATCATAACCAACATGTGTTGTAAAGATCATCATAACCAACATGTGTTGTGATGATCATCATAACCAACATGTGTTGTAAAGATCATCATAACCTACATGTGTTGTGATGATCATCATAACCAACATGTGTTGTAAAGATCATCATAACCAACATGTGTTGTGATGATCATCATAACCAACATGTGTTGTAAAGATCATCATAACCTACATGTGTTGTGATGATCATCATAACCAACATGTGTTGTAAAGATCATCATAACCTACATGTGTTGTGATGATCATCATAACCAACATGTGTTGTAAAGATCATCATAACCAACATGTGTTGTGATGATCATCATAACCAACATGTGTTGTAAAGATCATCATAACCTACATGTGTTGTGATGATCATCATAACCAACATGTGTTGTAAAGATCATCATAACCAACATGTGTTGTGATGATCATCATAACCAACATGTGTTGTAAAGATCATCATAACCAACATGTGTTGTGATGATCATCATAACCAACATGTGTTGTGATGATCATCATAACCAACATGTGTTGTAAAGATCATCATAACCTACATGTGTTGTGATGATCATCATAACCAACATGTGTTGTAAAGATCATCATAACCAACATGTGTTGTGATGATCATCATAACCAACATGTGTTGTAAAGATCATCATAACCAACATGTGTTGTGATGATCATCATAACCAACATGTGTTGTAAAGATCATCATAACCAACATGTGTTGTGATGATCATCATAACCAACATGTGTTGTGATGATCATCATAACCTACATGTGTTGTGATGATCATCATAACCAACATGTGTTGTGATGATCATCATAACCAACATGTGTTGTAAAGATCATCATAACCAACATGTGTTGTGATGATCATCATAACCAACATGTGTTGTGATGATCATCATAACCAACATGTGTTGTAAAGATCATCATAACCTACATGTGTTGTGATGATCATCATAACCTACATGTGTTGTAAAGATCATCATAACCTACATGTGTTGTGATGATCATCATAACCAACATGTGTTGTAAAGATCATCATAACCAACATGTGTTGTGATGATCATCATAACCAACATGTGTTGTAAAGATCATCATAACCAACATGTGTTGTGATGATCATCATAACCAACATGTGTTGTAAAGATCATCATAACCAACATGTGTTGTGATGATCATCATAACCTACATGTGTTGTGATGATCATCATAACCTACATGTGTTGTGATGATCATCATAACCAACATGTGTTGTAAAGATCATCATAACCTACATGTGTTGTGATGATCATCATAACCTACATGTGTTGTGATGATCATCATAACCAACATGTGTTGTGATGATCATCATAACCAACATGTGTTGTAAAGATCATCATAACCTACATGTGTTGTGATGATCATCATAACCTACATGTGTTGTGATGATCATCATAACCAACATGTGTTGTGATGATCATCATAACCTACATGTGTTGTGATGATCATCATAACCTACATGTGTTGTAAAGATCATCATAACCTACATGTTTTGTGATGATCATCATAACCTACATGTGTTGTGATGATCATCATAACCTACATGTGTTGTGATGATCATCATAACCAACATGTGTTGTAAAGATCATCATAACCTACATGTGTTGTAAAGATCATCATAACCACATGTGTTGTAAAGATCATCATAACCTACATGTGTTGTGATGAAATCATTTGTTGAAGTAATATTTAAGAAAGCCCGAAACGTTTTGTTCCATTGCAAGATTGAAACTGGGCAAAACAACCTTTTACAAGACTTCACTAACCATCCATCCATCTATCAATCCATCCATCCATCCATCCATCCATCTATCCATCCGTCCATCCATCCATCCATCTATCAATCCATCCGTCCGTCCATCCATCCATCCATCCATCCATCCATCTATCAATCCATCCATCCGTCCATCCATCCATCCATCCATCTATCCATCCGTCCATCCGTCCGTCCGTCCATCCATCCATCCATCATCCATCTATCCATCCATCCATCCATCTATCAATCCATTCATCCATCCATTCATCATCCATCCATCCAACCTTTCATCCATCCAACCTTCCATCCATCCATCTGTCCGTCCATCATCCATCCATCCATCCGTCCGTCCGTCCATCCGTCCATCCATCCGTCCATCCATCCAGCCATCCATCCATCCATCCTTCATCCATCCATCCATCCATCCATGTCAATGTCAATGTCAATGTCAATTTTATTTATATAGCACATAAAAACAACCGAAGTCGACCAAAGTGCTTTACAGTTAAAAAAATAAAATAAAAACAGAGTAAAATGCATCTAGTGCCACTAAACATAATAAAGCTATCAGTAAATACACAACAACAATAAAATCTGCTCATAATTTGATCTCACATTCTGCGAGGATCAAATGCCAAGTAAAAGAGATGAGTCTTAAGTGAAGATTTAAAAGTGTCAACAGTCTGAGCGGTCTTTACTTTCTCAGGTAAACTGTTCCACAGTTTTGGAGCAGCAACCGCAAAAGCCCGATCACCTCTGGATTTCATTCTGGATCTGGGGACATCTAAGAGAAACTGGTTGGTAGACCGGAGTGCTCTTACAGGAGTGTAGATGTTGATAAGATCACATAAATATGACGGGGCCAGACCTTTTAAGATTTTAAAAACAAGCAATAAAATCTTAAAATCAATTTGATAGCAGACAGGGAGCCAGTGAAGAGAAGCCAGGACAGGGGTTATGTGTTCATATTTTTTAGTTGAAGTTAAAAGACGAGCTGCTGCGTTCTGGACAGATTGTAAACGATGCAAAGATGATTTGTCTAAACCAACATACAGTGAATTACAATAGTCCAAGCGAGAAGTAATAAAAGCGTGAATCACCTTTTCAAGGTCTCTGAAAGAGAGACAAGACTTCACCTTGGCAATGAGTCTTAGCTGGAAGAAACCGGATTTAACTACAGCATTTATCTGTTTGTCTAACTTAAAAGCACTGTCAAAAATAACTCCCAGATTCCTGACATTGGAGTGGCTGTATGAAGCCAAGGGGCCAAGAACATTTAGGGTGTTACATTTGCCAAAGCTGATGGCTTCCGTTTTATTTTCATTTAGATTTAGAAAATTAAGTTTTAACCAGATTTTAATGTCATTCAGACAGTCCAGGAGTGGATCCAGTGGAGTGACCCTGTCTGACTCAATTGGAAGATATAACTGTGTATCATCAGCAAAGCAGTGAAAAGGAATGTTGTGTTTTCTAAAAATGGACCCCAAAGGCAACATGTACAAATTAAAAAGCAGTGGACCTAAAATAGACCCTTGAGGGACTCCACAGATCAAAGGAGCTGGAGATGAAGAACAGTTACCTAAATGAACAGAAAAACTTCTGTCAGTCAGGTAGGATCTAAACCAGGATAAAACTGTGCCTTTGATACCGACCACGTGTTCCAGTCGTGACAACAAGATGTTGTGGTCCACAGTATCAAAGGCAGCAGAAAGGTCTAAAAGCACTAAAACAGCAGATCCTCCTGCATCAACAGTTAAAAGAAGGTCATTAAAAACTCTGTGCTGTGGCCTGATTTAAAACCTGACTGGAATTTTTCACCAATGCTGTTGGCAGTTAGAAACCTCTTAAGTTGATTAAAAACAACTTTCTCTAAAATTTTTGACAGAAAAGGTAGTTTTGAAATGGGTCTATAATTTAAGAGCAGTGCTGTATCGAGGTTCTTCTTCTTTATGAGAGGCTGCACCACAGCATGTTTAAAAGAAGCTGGAACACAGCCAGATGACAGGGACATGTTAATCAGGACAAGAACTAATGGACCAAGTGTGCTAAAAACTTCTTTGAACAGTCGAGAGGGAACACAGTCCAAAGGTGAATTAGAAGGATGCATGTGATCCACAATGTCCTTTAAAACAATTAAAGTCACTGGTTCAAACTGTTCAAAGGCAGCTGAGGATGGAGGGAATGAGGATGGATCTGTGTAAGTTTGTGTTGAAGAGGGTCTCAGAGCAGTGATTTTATCTATAAAAAACTTAGAAAACTGTTCACACAGTGCAGGAGATTCAGCAACATGACCAGCAGCATCACAAGGATTCACAACGGAGTTAAAAACATTAAAAAGAACCTGCGGTCCATCCATCCATTATCCATCCATCCATCCATCCATCCATTATCTTTACCTGTTTCTTCCTTTTCGAGTCACGGGGTCACTGGTGCTCATTTCCAGCAGTCGCTGTGCAAAAGGCAGGGGACACCTGGACTGGTCCAAGTCCATCACAGGGACACCTGGACTGGTCCAAGTCCATCACAGGGACACCTGGACTGGTCCAAGTCCATCACAGGGACACCTGGACTGGTCCAAGTCCATCACAGGGACACCTGGGGGATTTGAACCGACAACTTTGTTGCTGAGAGGCAGCAGCTCTGACAACTGATCCACTGTGCCACCTGAGAATTTTTTAAACATTAACATTTGCTTTTTATCAGGGAGCAAGAAAAGGACATACATCTTCTTGGAGGAGCTCTGTAATCCTCATGAAGGAGTTTATTTCCACACCTTGTTCTATTTTTTGTTTAATTTGTATCTCAGTCAGAGCATTCTGAACATGTGCCATGCAAAAATCCATTTTTTTAAACCTTTTGAATGGAAACTTAAAAATAGCTTTTGTTAGCTTAGTTAATAAACTAGCTCTAACAGCTTTTTACAGCTTTTACACATCGACGGTAACATCTTACATCTGTGGGATAGTTGATCCGAAGTGACAACATCTGGGAGGCGTTTCTGTTTGAAAAAGGTCCAGAGTACAACATAATGATTAACATCATCAAAAGCAATTAGAGATGCATAAATTGAATGCATGTCTACGCCCCCATTGTTCGTTGCATATTTGCCCTGTGCACAGATAACACAGCATTAACATCACAATAGAGTGGGCAATAATGGAGCCAGCCAGCTGGGGTCAAAGGAACGTGACAATAAATGTGACAACCCTCAGTCAGACAAAACACACACACAAAATTAATAAACCTTTTAAAAATCTTTATTTTCTGCAAGAGTCTGCTACGTTTCAGCTACTGCAGCTATCAGGCTCAAACACCAACCTGCGGCCTCTGCAGACTGTTAAGGGAGGAACGTGAACAGTCTTTTTCAGAAGCAACTTGATTAAACATTCAACTTTGGACCTTGAGCTTCTCAACTTGTACTTATTTTCATTTCAATCTTCTACTTTTAAGCAATGGAAATTCAATTGCCCTAAACAGTGGTGTCCTTATGATATCAGTTATTTAAAAAATAATAAAGAAAGACATTTAATTAAATAAATATGGTCATAATGAACAACAAAGTCAGACATTGACATTTCTTTGGATACAAATCCAGATTCAACTAAATCATGTTCTGGCTGCTGTTTTATATGCCATATTACATTATATTATTGTTATTTAACGTATATCTTAGATCATTGTACAGTCTACTGTTTCTTTTTTTATAGTTTATATTTTTGCTATTTTGGGGTGTAACTGGGACCTTTTTTAATTTTATTTTTTAATATTATTTAATTTATTCATTTCACATTTAAAATACCAAAAGAAAAAATATAAAACCATTTAACATATTATAAGAAAAAAATATATAAAATGAAAGGTGGCACAAAGAAGAAGAAATCTTATTATATCTGCCCCTTTTTCAAAAACAAAAACAATTCAAACAATCAATTCAAACAATAATTATCTATGAGTAATCAAGCAAAAAGAATAACTCATCACATATCTAAAAAATGCTAGTACATTAAACATTTAAACAGAAAAATTTTGTATTTTGTTAGCAATTTAGTTTTGATCATTTTTTAAACATAAGCACTAATTTTGCATTTTTAATATAATTTCCCAAACCGTTCCACAATTCAACTCCTTGTATTGAAATAGACCGTCCCTTTAAAGGACAACACTTTGTTTCTCCTCATGTACCACATGTGATGTGAATGGCAGTAAAGTCACCTTGAACCATGATCCTTGAAGGCTTTTGGAGCATTCATCTTCAACAAAGCTTGGTTTGAAAAAACTTTATAAACATCGATAATGCTTATAAAGTTAGGTTCAGAAGGAAATACTATTTTTGTATTAGAAATCATGTGTTTTTTATCCCTAAATACATAGATATTTGGATGGCTGGCTGGCTGGCTGGCTGGCTGGCTGGCTGGCTGGCTGGCTGGATGGATGGATGGATGGATGGATGGATGGATGGATGGATGGATGGATGGATGGATGGATGGATGGATGGATGGATGGATGGATGGATGGATGGATGGATGGATGGATGGATGGATGGATGGATGGATGGATGGATGGATGGATGGATGGATGGATGGATGGATGGATGGATGGATGGATGGATGGATGGATGGATGGATGGATGGATGGATGGATGGATGGATGGATGGATGGCTGGATGGATGGCTGGATGGATGGATGGATGGCTGGATGGATGGATGGATGGATGGATGGATGGATGGATGGATGGCTGGCTGGATGGCTGGATGGCTGGCTGGATGGATGGATGGATTTTTAAAATTTTAACAGAAGTACGTCACCACTACCCGTGGCATATAGCCTATTCCTGAATCCTCCTGGTTTTCCTACTTGTAACTGATACACAGTTACCTTTGGGCAGGCATTGTTCCAAGTTCCTACTTCAGATGTTTTTGGAGCACACCATTATTACAGGATTAATTGATATTATTTGTTGAATGAACCACATTCAATATTTTGATAATACAGAAGCAACACTCAAGTTTACAGAATAACTGTTAGAATAAAACCTTTTTCCATTCAATTACTGCTCAGATCTGAAGCTTACAGTAATGTTCGGCCCAAACAGAAACTCTTCAAACATGGTAAAAAAACCTGTCTCTTACATGATGGATTGTCAAACGCTCTCATCTTCAATCAACGAGAGGTGATGAACACCTCCAAATGCTACGTCCACATTATTCTCCCATGCAGTCTGCAGCTCAATGTGAGCCTTTATTCCTGAGCTGCAGTCGTCACTCCGGGCCTTCTCCTCCTCAGCCCAGGCGCTCCCAGAATCCCTGGCAGCTCATATATCAAGGGAGCTCCTCACAGCAGTGATCGTCTTCCTTTTTCAATGCACAGGGTAAGTATTTTAATTAGTTGGCTAATTGTCTAAGTAATTGGAAGACAACTTAACTCAAAGAGTAATCAATCTCTACAGGGCTGTGTTCTATCACATCAAAAGATCTGTAATTAACACTGCAAACCATGGGATGGTCTTTGACTGAGCTCGATAGCGTGGGGGTGTATCATCACAGATAACAAGGAGGTGGAGAAGATGGATCTGCAAAGCCTTGAGTGTTCATGGAGATGAAACTGCATTCAGACCAAAAACACAGAAAAACAGACTGGTGTGCACTAAAACTGACGCAACAGTTTCACTCTTTGAGCACACATACACATATACGTATATTTATGTATATATGTATATGTATATATATATATATATATATATATATATATATATATATATATATATATATATATATATATATATATATATATATATATATATATATATATATATATATATATATATATATATATATATATATATATATATATATATATATATATATATATATATATATATATATATATATATATATATATATATATATATATATATATATATATATATATATATATATATATATATATTATATATATATATATATATATATATATATATATATATATATATATATATATATATATATATATATATATATATATATATATATATATATATATATATATATATATATATATATGTATATATATATATATATATATATATATATATATATATATATATATATATATATATATATATATATATATATATATATATATATATATATATATATATATATATATATAATTTATATATATATATATATATATATATATATATATATATATATATATATATATATATATATATATATATATATATATATATATATATATATATATATATATATATATATATATATATATATATATATATATATATATATATATATATATATATATATATATATATATATATATATATATATATATATATATATATATATATATATATATATATATATATATATATATATATATATAT
>JBBPBX010064288.1:0-20295 GCA_038048925.1 Garcialebias charrua | reverse complement strand
GTATCTCGGGATCTTGTTCACGAATGAGGGAAAACTGGAGCGTGAGATCGATAGACGGATAGGTGCAGCGTCCGCAGTGAAGCGGGTGCTGTACCGGTCTGTCGTGGTGAAGAGAGAGCTGAGTCAAAAGGCAAAGCTCTCAATTTACCGATCGATCTACGTTCCCACCCTCATCTATGGTCGTGAGCTCTGGGTTATGACCGAAAGAACGAGATCTCGGATACAAGCGGAGGATACAAGCGGACGCCTCCCTGGTGAGGTGTTCCGGGCATGTCCCACCGGGAGGAGACCCAGAGGAAGACCCAGGACACGCTGGAGGGACTATGTTTCTCGGCTGGCCTGGGAACGCCTTGGGATTCCCCCAGAGGAGCTGCTCCAAGTGGCTGGGGAGAGGGAAGTCTGGGCCTCCCTACTTAGGCTGCTACCCCCGCGACCCGACCCCGGATAAGCGGAAGAAAATGGATGGATGGATGGATGAAATTATATAACATGAAGTAAATTTCTCCTTTGTAATTTAATTGGTGCATTTTTTGTGTATTTATTAATTTATCAGTCCATATACAGTACATGCTTTTACTTCTAATTATGTCAGTTTTGATCTTCCATAACAATGAACATACCAAACAATGAAGAAAAAAAAACTAAAGTAGTCAGCACTTACCCATTACAGGGTTGGCCTCACAGGTACTTCTTTGTGTACAACTGGATCCAGAAGCTTTAGGTATTTTTCTCCCAGACTAGCCAAGGGGAAAAAAAAGACAATGTAGTACTGAAATGTGTGTGTATACAGTATTTAAATGTTAAAATTTACAGATTATACCTGACAACAGGTCCAGAGGAAAATGTTGGAGCAGGTAGGTGGGAGACCTTTAAAACAAAAGTACATTTACTCTTAAAGTACAAATACATTTTTTAGCATATATGATTGATTGACTTTACCTGATCTAGTCAACACTTACCTGTTCAGGGAGTGGCTCAGGGATATGTCTTTATGTACAACTGGATCCAGCAGCTCTTGGGTCTTTTTTCTCCAAGACAAGTTGGTAAATTGACAGAAACGTCCAAGGAACAAACCAATTAAATACTGAAAGAAAAAAAAAAAACACACACACACACACATATATATGCACTTTATTCTTTTAGGTTAGGTACAAGTACATGTTGTGACATCTGACTAATCAACTTCACTTACCTAAAAGTAACATGCAAATCAAGCGCATGGCCAGCACTTCAAATTGTGTCCCGCATTACTGGAAAAGAAGAATATTTCATTTATATTTGCAAATAATAATGAAGGTTAAAAGAATTATGAACACACACACACATTTATATGTTAGTTTGTTTCCTCACAGTAAATGAAACAGGATAAAGAGGGTCTTCATTTCATGACAAAGTAAATGATAAAAGCAGCAATGTGTATTAGGATGGATATATAGTGTAAACCTGTGATTCTCAAAATACACAAAGTACATGCTGCATCAGTGATTGATTGGCTTTATCTAAACTGATTAACATTTACCTGTTTAGAGAGTGGTCTCACTTCTTCTTTATGTACACCTGGATCCAGCAGCTCTTGGTCTTTATTTTCAAGACAAACTGGTAAATTGACAGAAAAATGAAAGGGGAAAACCAATAAAATACTGAAAAATGTGTGTGCATACAGTATGTAAATGCAAAAATATACAGATGTTACCTGACAAGTCCGTGTGAAAAAGTTGTGACAGGGACATGTGGGAGATCTTTAAAAAAAAAAAAAAAAAAGTACATTTAATGTTTTTGGTTAAGTACAAGTACGTGTATCTGTGATTGATTGGCTTTACTTATTATAAGTAACCTGTAAATTATGCACATAGTCAGCACTTAAAATTGCATCCTGGATTTGATACAACAGTGAAATCTATTATAGTTCTCTATTATTGCATAAAAACCTTTATTTCAGTTTAACATATAAAAACAAACATTGTAATGGAAAAACATTACAAAATTACAAATACATACCTTTTTTCTCATTAGATTATCAAAACAATTTAACTAGATACTTTGTTTGAAAAGCACTAGCAATTACAAACATAAGAGGAAGAACAAAACTAACAGTTTAGCATAAAGTGAACTATTACTGTGTGATGAATAGTTTGTTTTTTTATCAAACCAACAGATGTATACATGCCGTAGTTGGTTCGAGCAATCAGCTACTTGTTTTTACATTCAAGTTGAATGGACCGATTAGCTTTTGTTTTCCACTACAGAGTACAGGCATAAAATTTTGCAAAAAAATAAATAAAAAATAAAAAAGTTGCTATGGCCCCTATTGTAAGTCCCGCAGAAAAATGGCTGGTAATATGTTAATGATTACTTACTTTATTTTGTTTTAGTTTAGGGCCTACTACTAATGCTAACTGTGAAATGCTAATAGCTAATCGCTAACTGCTAAAAGAAAGAAACTCACAAATCGACGGCGCGGGGGAAACTATCAAGTCATGCAACACTACACTGCAAAGATAAAGCCCTACAATTCCGTTTTACTCAGTTTGAAGTTTCTTTCATATTACATTTTAATACATTGTTGTCAGAAACTAATGTTAGCGCCGGGGTTAGCATAAGTGGGGAAAGTCGATGTTAACCCGCCTTACTAAAGATAATGATTAAAACCAACTGTTTGCCTTTTTCGTAGAGTACACTGCAAAGATAAAGCCCTATAATTCCGTTCTGTTTGAGGTTTATTTCATAATACATTTAAATACACTTACCACAAGCATGCGAAAGTCCACTGCCTCCGCTCAGCTCAGGTCCGCATGGATGCGCCGCTCCAAGACGCATGCGCGGGAATTGCGAGATTGCGCGATAAATCAAGTGATAAATAATGAAGTCAGAACAAAACAATTCATTCGGTGGAAGAAGGAGAACAACAGGAAAGGCTGCCTTGATCTTCTCTCGTAAATAAGCGACAGGACATGGTTTGAGCAACAGGAAGTGATGTTTACATTTCAGAATAAAATACTTTTTATTTATTTATTTCTTGTATTGCGTTATTAGGTGTAGTCATAGTCTTAAATATAATAGTTTAGTCATAGAATAGTCATAAATGATAGTTTGACAGCTTTTTTGTACAAATAAATCCGTATAGAGCTAGGATTAGTCCGCCCGTGGTGATTTTATTCTGTAAATACGGAAGTTGTGCTCGTTCCTTTTCCTGTTTAGTGCTGCGTCTGTTGCTTTCAAAAATAAGGAAGGCGCAGTTGGCTTGCAGTCTGGGACCAGATCAGAGCCAGATGTCAGTTTGTAAACCTCTGTGAGGCTGGCGCATTCGGTCTGCAGGCAAAAACCGGATCAGAACCACACCCAGCTGCAGCTCATTATCTCAGAATCGGGGTGGAACTGGCACACAACACCACGCCGTCTCTGACTGTTATGCGGATCTGGCGACTTGTAAACGAGCCCGGTAAGGAGTTGGCTCAGAGGTGTAAACCGCATCTGACTGTTATGCGGATCTGGCGACTTGTAAACGGATCCGGCCCAAATGTAAATGCTGTCTGGGTAAGCTGAATAAAACAAAAACGCAACACTTCCGGGTTCACAGAAACACGCTGCCTACTCACAGTGATAATAATGCTGATGACATTTTTTCAAACATGCTAGGAGGTAGATTGGACAGTTTCGCTGATACATATGGGGATGATAACAGTTAATAATGCCCATTGTATGGACTGACACAACATCCAAACCCACTGGTTTGTACTTGTTTTGTTCTGCTCAACGGGGAGCGCTATACTTTTTTTGTACTGATTTGTGTGGCTTAATTGTAAGTGCATCAGTTATACATCCCCTGTTTGTTTAGTTTCCAAGTATTGGTACTGCTTTCCCTGATTTCACATGGCTTTAAGATACAATTACAGTATCCATTTTTGCCACCTAAATCCTCCTTGTATATTTAGCTTTTTTTCTAATGCTCTCAGTATGTAAAACCATTATGTCCAACAACAATAAAAGAGAAAAAAAAACACTGAAATCAAAAATTTGCTTTGCATTATAGATTGGCTCTTAGTCCATCTTGGTGAACAGTTTTACTTTTAAAAGTCCCTTTTAAACACTAGACCAGTTCTTAATTTGAGCTGGATCCTGCCAGATCATGATCCGGGGACTCTTATTTTGACAGGGTTAGTTCCAGTAACTCTTTGCTTGGATCCGGTAACTCTCAGGCTTACTAATAAAGTTATGAACAAATATGACTGCCTTGAACAAATAAAATATACTGTATATTGGATATGTAAACTGAAAATAATTATATAAACAGTAATTTTAAACACAACAGCCACATAGGAACATACGATCTGCTTCTTCAAGTAGCATATCCTCGCCTACGCTTTAAAAAATCTCTGCCACTAAAAGAGTAGTGGGGGTGAGTGCTGAGCTAACCAGTCGTATGCATGCAGGAACCCACAGGCAGCCGCAGGCAGGTGCCTGGATGTTTCACATGCAGAGTCGGACAACAACGAGCATGGACAGAGTCGGGCTCGGAACCATCAATTAAGGGGGGGAGTGTAAGATGCTTGACAGAAGCTGTGTTTACAAATGCAGATGCTTAACAACCTGTACACCAAAATGCAGGAAATCACATCTACTTTATTCAAAATGTTCTGGGGGACAATCCCTGGACCCCTCACCCCCTCACCCCAACCCCACCATGACCACCCTGCCGGTCCGCCTGCTATTTGTGGTCTGGCATCAATTGGTTTAAAAATTAAGCTTTGCACTATGTGTTGGGGTTAAGTCTCAGCTACCACCACATCAGCTTTTTACTCCATAAACAGTATACCGTAGTCATTTTCTTGTTTTAGGTCAGCTGTCATGGACTTTCTGAATTGGTCTCCAAAAGATTAATGCAAATGTTTAAATCATCTGTTAGCTTTCAGAGGGGCTACCACTCGGCTGCTTCCGCACCAAATTTTAGATCACTATTTGTAAAATTAACAAAGTTAGAGCCTGTTTAGTTTGATAAAGATATCAGTGATGTCACCTAAATAAGCTTAACTTCAGAAATTAATACAAAAGTTTTAAACAAAGATCTTGGACGCAGATGCAGTATGTCTGGGATGACTCAACTACCACCATCCATACCAGCTTTATTTATAGAGCATTTTAACCCCCACAGGACCAAAGTGCTGTACACATAATTCATTCAACCTTTATTTAGTCAGGTTAATCTCATTGAGCCTCAAGGACTCATTTACAAGAGGGACCTGCTATAAAGAATGATGACAACAGCAACAATAATACAGTAATAACAATAATAAAATAATTGAACAATAAAGAACAATTAAAATAATTAAGTCAAATTACAGATGGTGTCAAAGGCCAGGGAGAAGAGATGGATTTTAAAAAGGAATATGAAAACAGACAAAGAGGAGGAGGTATGTCTGATGTTCAAGGGGAGGTTGTTCTACAGTTTAGGAACTGCTACAGCAAAAGTGCGGTCTCCACCACCACATAAAGTTTTAGCATAATATATTAACTAGAGAAATTGCATTTCCTTTGAAAATGCAGTGTGAATGCTTATTGCTGAAGAACTTGATGAAAAACAGTTGAAATTAGTCAAAACCATGCTAATTTAGCAAAAGAATGCAGAAAGAACACATATTGCTGAATTGGGTTTAAAAAAGCTGAAAAAAGAGCAAAATTTAGGAAAGTAGCTAAAAAAAAGGTTGAAATTTGCAAAAATAGCTGAAAAGACAGAAAGAAGCTTAAAGCTGCACTATGTAACTTTGTAATGCAGTCTAACTTTTCTAACAATATATTTTTAACATATTTCTTCACTCTGTCACTATCTACTGACAGACTGATGTTAGACAAAGTAATCTCTGAAAAAAACTATAGTCCCCTTGCTTCTCTATCAGCATTTATAAAAACACTAAAAACACAGAGTGACCCGTCCTTAACCAGCCAATAAAAAACAGAGTTTGTAACCAGCCAATAAAAACAGAGCTTGAATTTGAATCAGCCAATAAAAACAGAGCTTGAATTTGAATTTAAGCAGAGGGAGGGATCAGAATGCTTTGCCTGTTGAAAAGTTTTCTAAGATCTGCACTCTACAGAAAGTTACACATAGCACCTTTAAGCTACCTGATGTAAAATGAAAGAGCTTAAATGAGACCCAAAACGATGGAATTAGCTGAAAAAGCTAAAAAATAGCATAAAACGATGAAAAGGTAGAACAAGCTTAAATTGGCAGAAGATAGCAGAAATACTGTTTGCTGAAATGAGCACAAAATGTGGAAATTATCTGAAAAAATGCTGAAATTAGCAACAAAAAAGGCGGAAAAGAAGCTAAATAAGCAAAAAGAAGCTGAAATTACAAGAAGGAAGTTGAGAGAGCACATTTTTGCTGAATTAGGCTGAAAAAAGTTGGAGTGCAAAAAATGTGGAATTAGCTGAAAAAGCATAAACAAAGCTATATAGTAGCTGAAATAGCCCAAAAAGAAAAAGCTGAAAATTGCAGAAAGAAGCTAGCCTGGTTAAAACCAGACCCTGGTCCTTCACTTCGCTTCGTACTAGGGTCTGGAGTTTCTCCTATAGAGAACCGATTCTTGCTGGAGGCGTGGCCTCTGCTGAGGTTACCCAATCGTTAACGTTTGGCCGTGACGTACCGGTATGTTGCGCGGAGCTGCAACATGCGTCACGTTTGCCTGTCCAGTCTGTTCTGATAAACAGCTCAGAAACCACTCGGTGGATATTTTTTCTGCTACCAGTGTGTAATTATATGGCTCTAATTTACTGACTGTTGGCCTGGATGAAACATTTGAGATAAAATTCGATTTTTTATAATTTATTTTCGTAGCGCCCCCGAGGCTGTCTGGAAAAAGTCAAACCGAAACAATTTAAATCTAGCAGATTTGACCATTTTGTGAATTGATTTAGGAACTGTTAAGCTCAGGAACCCTTCTGCTATAACGTCAGCTAAGAAATATATTTTTTCTCAGCAAAGAAATAATAGTTTTTTACCGTGTTTTCTTGTAAATTCCTTCGTGCAGGCAGCCATTTTGAGCAGGGCAAACTGCGCATGAAATCGACGTCGTTCAAAACTCCGCCTTCTGTTCTCTGATTGGTCCGGAAACTCCGCCTTCTGTTCTCTGATTGGTCCGGTCAAAAATCTACCGGCGAAATCCTTCTCTATGGGAGAAGTCCCAGACGGAGCAGTGAAGGGAAATGAGAATTGAGCGGAGCTGTGTAGGAATGGCGAGGGCCAGGCTAGAAAGAAGTACAACAAGTTGAAAATAGCAGAAAAAAGTTAGGAGAAGCACAGCATTTTGTAGTTAACGGAAACAATGTGAAAGGAGCACAAAACAGCTGAAAACAGCTGAAATTAGCTGAACGTAGATGAAAAAAGTTTAAATTTGCACAAGGAAGCTGAAAGAAGCTGAAGCAGAACAAAATGTGAAAGGAGCAGTAAAAGTTTGTAAACACATCTAAAGATATGAAGGATGTAAAATGAGCTCAGTTCATTTTCTATGAGGAAAAAAATGGCAGAAAAGGCTTTTTTTTTCTTCCAAAAAGCTAAAGTTGCCCCAATACTAAAAGTCACAGCAAGATTGTCCTGAATGAGCTGAACATTTTGATATAATGTTTGTTGAAATAGCTTGAAAACGGCTGGACGAGAATTGTGCCAAAAAATGTACAAAAGAAAAATGGATGACAACAGTGTGAATGCTTCATGAGCGTTCACACGACGCTGACTGAGCCGTGTTTTTGTGTAAAGCTCATTAGATGTGGCAACCATCTTTAATCAGATTGGCTCCAAAGGTTAATCAGTTGTTGAGCATTTCCAATGGTTAATTTCAGAGTTTCATTAAAATCTGTTTAGTGACCATGAGATGTTTTACTAACAGTCAATTAAAGACAAGCAAATGCAGGATTGCCCACCTTTTATTTGCAGCGAGCAATAAAAAAGATAATCTTCTAGTAGAAAACTCCATATTTTCTGCAAACTTGTTGGCATGCCGACTCGATGGCTTAATTCTGAAATCATGTCAACGCTTTCAGCTCTTGCTTTGCATAAAGAGATGTGCCACGCCAAAGAACTGCTCGTTCCTAATGTGAGCATTCTGGCCACAGGCTACGACTTTGCATCCAGTCTTATCACCGACACGGCAACCGATATTTCTGGGAACCTCCCCAAAGCTGTTTTGTATCGCTCGTCAAAGGTAAATTTTTGACAAATTTACTTGAGGTAAAGTGATCTGTGACAACTGAAGCAGAAAAACTCCAAAGCAAACTTGAAAAGAAAACGCTTTAATATTCATCACTTTATCGTTTGCTCCAGGCAAACATGTTAATAAGTTTGGAACGTTTGTGTTACATTTCAAGTGTTAGAAGTTGCTATTCAAAGTCAAACCAGTTTGATTGTGTGTGTGTGTTTCCGATGTCAGAAGGAAAGACAGCAGCTCCATGCAGCGTTCAGCTCGCTGCCGTGTTTTAACCGTCACAGCATTTCCTAAATAACTTTGTTGGACACAACACAGCCGGAGGCTGTTTACACAAAAACAGTTTCAGCACCAAAGTGGGAGTTTATAACTTTGTACACGGTGGCCTTAAAGGATAGATCTGCATTTTTTCCAGTTCATCTACTTACATACCTGGTTGTACATTAGGAGATTTAATAGCTGGCTGATTCCTGGAGTGAGTTCAATAAAAACAAAGAAGAATATCATCAGCAGTTCTAGTTATAATGCAAAATTCAGCTGAGGCAAATCAGGCTTTAGCTGTGTGACTTTCCTAAATAAAAATGGGTTTAAAGAACAAGACTGTGACTTTTTTATTATTATCGCCCCTTGCCAGCTGCAAAGCAATAAAAATGTTGTTGCCCGTGTCTGTGTGCTTGTAAACTTGTATGTGTTCATTTGTTGTCTTCTTTTTTCTTTCAGCTGTTCCCTCTTCAGGGTTTGCCACATTGATTTATGGATTTTTCCCATATTTATAAATCAATTTTTGGCTGAGATTTTACCATTTTCATTCATTCTGACTGCAAATATGGAACACCACCATTTTCAGCCACTAGATGGCACTCGAGTAGTATGGTATGCTGTTGTGTCATGTAATAAATAAAAGTGGCTATTAATGACACAATCAACTTGCCAAAAATCGCCACTGTCGTCCAGCTTACTTGGAGAAAAATCAGCTTCATTTTGCTGCAACTCCCCGGAGAAATGCAGCTGATTTGACCATTGAAGTGCATTTATTAAGTAAAAGTGCAACTGAGACACACCTTTGCTATAAAGTCAAGCAAATAAATTAGGGGTGCACCGATTGCAGTTTTTTGTCCGATCACCATTCCCTTTCAGTCAAGTTCTCTCGGTGCAACATACTTGCTATGGGAATTGCGCCCCCGCGTGATTCCCTGAAGGAATACATTCACGCCTTTACGGCTAGGGCGTCAGCTTCGCGCCAGAGGCCCCGCCCTCTGGGTATTTAAGCGGCTGACGCCCATCCATCTTTCTCTTTTTTGCCCTTCACCTCGCTTAAACCTGAACTACCTCTCTTCGCAGGACTTCTCTGTTGCTTCATCGCTCAACCAGAGGTGAGCTTGCTCCCTACACAGAGCATACAGAGAATTATTCCTGCGTACTGCTGGACTAGCGAAAGCTAGTCCGGCACATTTTCTCTTAACCCCGAAGTATTTTCTTCTCCTCTCTCCACAGACTGCTTCGCTCGACGGCGCTAACTGCGTCACAACCGCTACCCCTGCTAACTAAACGTAACGGGCTAGCCAGCGAAAGCGAGGCGATGGAGGAGACGTTTTAAATTAAAAGAAAAATGATTCTGGAAAGACTCGCTCGCCTTATCTCAGACATGCCTCCGGAGAAAGGAAAGCGAAAGACAAGACTTCCAAGGAAAACCAGCAGGACAGCGAGCCCAACTTCGCGTGCATGTCCTAGCGGATGCGGTTTCTCCCTCGCAGCGACGGACACCGATGAGGCCTGTCCCGTCTGCTTGGAAATGTTACAAACAAAAACAGCGCTGGATGCACCCGACTTTTGCCCACACTGCAGCCAGATGCTGGAGGCGATGCTGCGGCATCGGGTCGACCTCGTCGCCAAGGCCATGGACGCCCCAGCGGATGCAGACACCACCGAGCCCCTCACTCCCACGCCGGAGCTCGAGAACATGGCTCTGCACGACAGCACACGAGTCGAATGGGGTGACAGCCCTGACGTGCTGGCTCCTATGGTGGACTTAACAGTAGAATTCGACACTCGAGCATGATGAACGAGGACGAGATCTCGATTTCAGCCTCAGGTGAATTTTCCGCGGAGGACGCAGACGTCGAATTTGAGGAACAGGGAGAAGACCTCTCCCAAACCCCGGTACCTATGCTCCCGGAAACTGACTTTTCCATCCCTGCTCTGTTCAACCTGTGCCACAGAGCAGCGGACGCGTTGCACATCCCATGGCCAGAGCCTCCGCCTCGTCAACAGGTCACGAGGCTGGCAGGAAACTATTTTTACTCAAAGCAGCAGGCCGCCACGAGGCAAAGGATGCCCGTGTTCCCGGACTTCCTCACAGAACTAACTCGCACCTGGCCTCAGCCCAGAGCTCCCATGCTCTTACCACTCTCACAGTTCCTCGACGTGGACGGGATGGATGAGGTGGGAATAGCCAACGTGCCTCAAATTGAGGACACACTGGCGTCTCACCTGGCTCCCAAGTCATCCGGGACAAAACCAACTCTTCCCAGCAAAGCTTGTCGAGCTTCAGCTTCTCTGCTCGAGAAATGCTACAGAGCTCAGGGACTCGCGGCACGCGCCATGAACGCGTCCGCGTTGATGCAGGCTTACCTGGCTGAAAAGCTGCAACAGCTCCAGGTAACGACAGACAAGCAAGCTGCCGCTGACTTGCTGGATGAAGCCCGCAGGGCAACAGACTTCGTGCTCCGCATGATGGGGACAGCCGCTGTTGCTCAAGGCAGAGGCATGGCGGAAGTGGTCATCGCGATACGCCATCTGTGGATGACTTTAACTGATCTCCCCGAGGGACAAAAGGTGCCTTTTCTCCACCACTCGATAGAACCGACGGGATTGTTTGGGAAAGCTTTGGATCGAATTCAGACCAAGCTGGACCAGAGGCGCAAACAGGCTGAAGCTCTCCGGGTGGGCATTCCCAGGAGAACCTTCGCTTCCCCCAGGGAGTCTGCTGGAGGCAGACCTGCGTAGCCTCGACACCGCTTGGAAACACGTGCCCCACCGCAGAAGCGGCCGGTGTACGAGGATGAGCATCGGCAGAGACCACCGTAGGGTCCACCTCGCACCAACACGCATGGATCAAAAACCGGTTTGTCCTCCACCAGGCGGTCAGACACAGGGCCTCCTCGGTGAACCGGGACACCAGACAAAAGCGTGCCTGATGAACCAGGTTCACGTCTTGACTTTACACGATCACCCACCCACGTGGTACGGGAAATGATCTCTTCATGTCCAGACTTTATTTGTAGCACGGTACAAAAATCTGGTAACTGTGTTGCATGCACAAATCATGTTTTTCCTGCTGTGAGTGACATAAAGTCATATATGTCGTTACACATAAGCACAAATTAAGCTAAAAAACAGTCCCTCTCTGTCTTATTGACTCTCAAAAAAAAAACACACAAGTAACTTCAGTAGAACAGGTCCCTCTGGCCTATCAGTCGTCATAAGGGGAGGGGGCCGTATTCCCCCTTCCCTCACGGCTCACGGGGTGTTAGCCTAATCAGTGAGCCCCGGCAGAGTGCCTCTGCTCCATCTGTAGCGGACAGGCACAGAGGCGTCTGCAAGTAGGCCCCCCACTCCTCATGGAGTCAGATGAGGGAGGTCACGTGCTCAAGCCCCCGCTCCATTGTGAACGACGGGGCGGTCAATACACTAACCAAGCAAACACGTGACATGTCTGCGCCTCAGGGAGACGCGCCGACAGAATCTAACGACGGGGGAGCCACGTTAGAAGCCCACAGGCGACCACAAGCTTCACACATTCACAAAAGCATTTGTGTTCAAACTGCTGTGTGTGTGTAAACAAATCAGAGCTGAATCAGATTCCTCTTCCTGTTATTCGAAGGGAACTAGGCTCTCTATCACCAAACAATTTAAAGTCTGCCAAGCACAAAGAATCATCTCCACATTCTCACGTTGCAGCTGTCCCTTTATCATTAATGAGTGACATGTAATGTCCAAGCAGTGATCTGGCAGTATGTGACCTTTCTCACTGTGCTGGTTCAGCTTTGCTCTTAATTAATATTCCCCCAATGGGTGAAACACAGACCCCTGCCGGTTTTTCTGGTTCCAACGCTCTGTTAAGTCCGAGGACCAGTAAACTGGACCCATCCAGGAAACAGATTGGGGTCAGGAGATCTGCTCGNACGGACCATCCAGAAATCAGGAACCCAAGCCAGAACAGGGCGGGGGGAGGGGGCAAACAAAAACAGACCAAACCCGGGAGCAAGGAAAAACCAATATACTGTACAAGCACAGTACCCAAATGACCCTGGGCTACGTGCAAAACAAGGGACAGCCCGGGGGCCGTCCAGAGTGAGGCCAAAGTTCAGGTGGACGTCCCAGGGACCTTCCAGAGTGGGACCAGGGTTCGGGCGGACGACCACAGCCGGACCAGAGTTCGAAGTAGGACAGAACGAGGTCAGAGAGGGCGATGAAGGCAGCTGTTGAGCCAGAAAGGGCGGTGCTGGCAGCTGCTGAGCCAGAAAGGGCGGTGCTGGCAGCTGCTGAGCCAGAAAGGGCGGTGCTGGCAGCTGCTGAGCCAGAAAGGGCGGTGCTGGCAGCTGCTGAGCCAGAAAGGGCGGTGCTGGCAGCTGCTGAGCCAGAAAGGGCGGTGCTGGCAGCTGCTGAGCCAGAAAGGGCGGTGCTGGCAGCTGCTGAGCCAGAAAGGGCGGTGCTGGCAGCTGCTGAGCCAGAAAAGGGGGTGCTGGCAGCTGCTGAGCCAGAAAGGGAGGTGCTGGCAGCTGCTGAGCCAGAGAGGGGTGCTGGCAGCTGCTGGGCCAGAGAGGCAGGTGCTGGCAACTGCTGGGCCAAAGAGGAAGGTACTGTCAGTTGCTGGGTCAGAGGGGAAGGTGCTGGCAGCTGCTGGGCCAGAGAGGGCGGTGCTGGCAGCTGCTGGGCCAGAGAGGGAAGTGTTGACCGTTGCGTAGTTGGGTACCGAAGAGTCGCCTGCATCAACCGAAGCGCAGTCGGGCGCCGAAGAGTCGCCTGCATCAGCCGAAGCGTGGTCGAGCGCCGATGATGAGTCAGCGGCAGGGTCAGAGTCTTCGGCAGCAAGGTCAGAGTCTTCGGCGGACCCCTCAGCACAGGAAACTGGAGGGGGTCCCTCCTGGGACCCCACGGTGCAGAAAACTGGAGGAGGTCCCTACTGGGACCCCACGGCACAGGAAACTGGAGGGGGTCCTTCCTGGGACCCCAAGGTGCAGAAAACTGGAGGAGGTCCCTCCTGGGACCCCACGGCACAGGAAACTGGAGGGGTCCCTCCTGGGACCACTCGGCACAGGAAACTGGAGAGGGTCCCTCCTGGGACCACTCGGCACAGGAAACTGTAGGGGATCCCTCCTGGGACCCTTCTGCACAGAAAACCAGAGGGGCTCCCACGCAATGTTAATTTTGACAGCTATTTTTAATTTAGTTTTAGTCTTAGTCATGTGACTAAAACATCATTTAGTTTTAGTCATTACTTAGTCATCAGAATTTTTTTTGTTTTAGTCTAATTTTAGTCGACAAATCAATGAAAACATTTAGTCAACGAAAATAATTAGTCAACAAAATTAACACTGCTCCCACGAGGGACTCTGGTGCAGGTTCAGGGACACCTGCTTTGGGTTCTTTTACAGGAGACCCTGCGGCTTGTGGAACAACTGCGGCAGGCTGGGGGCTCGTGGCCGCAAGCTGAAAGTTTGCTTTGGAAGTCTAAAAAAGCTAAGTCTGGTCCTCTGGACATTCAAAAAACAAAACAAACAAAAAAAACAAAGCAAAAAATTGTAGAAACGTTTCGTCTTTCGTCCGAAAGACTTCCTCAGTCTGAGGTGCTGGGTTCAGCTCAGTCTTATAAATAGCACCCTCTCACAGTGTTACACAACCAGTTGGCTGATGACAGCCTGAAACCAGCTGCTCACATGATCAAGGAGGACCATCAGCCTAACAATGGATCGTTAGCACCCTGATGGTTGTTTGCTATTCACAGAGGGCTGAGTGATACCAGCAATCACAGCATTGTAGGAGGGGGACAGTTGAACTCGGAGGCCTCCACCCCTGTTTAATGATGGGCGGTTTCTTTTCACAAAGATGGCCTCCTTTACTCCTCTCTCAAACCATCGTTCCTCTCTATCAAGGATGTGAACATCTTCATCCCTGAAAGAGTGACCGCTGGCCTGGAGATGAGTGTAGACTGCAGAGTCCTGACCTGATGATGTTGATCTTCTGTGCTGGGCCATCCTTTTGGCCAGTGGCTGTTTAGTTTCCCCGATATAAGACTGATCACAGCCCTCCTGACACTGAACAGCATACACAATGTTACTCTGTTTTTGCCGGGGGACTGGATCTTTGGGATGAACCAGTTTTTGCCGTAATGTATTTTGAGGTTTAAAAGCCACTGGGACGTTGTGTTTAGAAAATAAACGTCTCAATGTCTCTGAAACCCCTGCAACATATGGAATGGCCACTGGTCTGGGTCTGGGTTCCTTCTTTTCACCTGATGGCTGGCTGGAGTCCTGTTTGGGTTTCTTCTCTGCTTTCAGGAAGGCCCAGTTAGGATATCCACATTTCTCTAGAGCCTGTTTTGTGTGTGATTTCTCCTTCTGTCTGGCTGCTGAGTTAGTGGGGACGCTGTCTGCTCTGTGGTACAGAGTCCTGATGACTCCTAACTTGTGCTCCAGAGGGTGATGGGAGTCAAACTGTAAATACTGGTCTGTGTGGGTGGGTTTGCGGTACACCTCAGTTTGCAAATTTCCTCTATCAGAAACAGAGACCTCACAGTCCAAGAAAGCCAACCTGCCATTTCTTACATCTTCTCGTGTGAACTTGATATATTTATCCACAGAGTTGATGTGATCAGTGAAATGTTGGACTTCCTGAGATTTAATTTTAACCCAGGTGTCATCAACATACCTGAACCAATGACTTGGTGGTCTCCCCGTAAAGGATGTCAAGGCTCTCTTTTCTACCTCCTCCATGTACAGGTTGGCAACAATAGGAGAAACTGGAGACCCCATAGCACATCCATGTTTCTGCCTATAATATTGCTCCCCATATGTGAAGTAGGTTGACTGCAGGCACAGTTTCAAGAGTTGACACAGTTGCTCTGTGGAAAGCGTGGTTCTGCTGTTCAGAGTGGTGTCTGATTTTAACCTTAAACAGACCACCTCTACTGCTTCATCAACAGGAATGCACGTAAAGAGTGATGTAACATCAAAAGAGACCATTGTTTCATCAGTCTCCATGATGACATCCCTCACCTTATCCACAAAGTCCATGGTGTTCTGTATGTGGTGTTCTGAGCTGCCAACTAAAGGGATGAGTACAGATGCCAGATATTTGGAAACATTGTAAGTGACAGAGTTAATCATGCTAACAATTGGTCTTAAAGGTACACCTTGTTTGTGGATTTTGGGTAAACCATACAGACTTGGCGTGGCCTCCCCTGGGTACAGTCTGTGGTACAGAATATTGTCAATAGCCTTGTCCTGCTTCAAAATTTTCAGGCAATCTATCAACTTCTTCTTGTAACCACTTCCTGGATCTCTTTTCAGCGGTTCATAAGTGGTTAAGTCACTAAGGAGTGACATAACTTTCTCATGATAGTCTTTCTGGTTCAAAATCACTGTGCACCTTCCTTTGTCTGCTGGGAGAATTATGATGTTTTTGTCCTTGCTAAGCGTAGTGAGTGCATCCCTCTCTTCTCTACTGATGTTGGAAGGTGGTGGTTTAGCATTACTGAGACAGGCTGAAACTTTGACTCTGAGTTGTTCTGCTTCAAAGTCTTTAATTTTGTTGTTACGGATGGCTGACTCAGTGGCTGTGATCATCTCCACCAGTGGAATTCTACTTGGTGCCACTGCAAAGTTTAGCCCCCTGGCAAGAATCTCTGTCTCCGGCTGGGTGAGCTGTCTGTCAGATAAATTCTTCACCCACTTTTCTGTCTCCCCGGCATGTGTATCGGAGTGTTGTCTTACACTGAATGTGTTGTTGTTGGAATTGTTATGGTGTTGACGAGTTATCAGTGAGTTAAATTTGTTTTGTTGTCGAGTCTTGGACTTGACATGCTGTGCTAAGCGTGCCCGATCTGTACAGTCCATCACTTGCTGAAGTGTGGTCTGATCTAGGCACGTTGTTAGTTTTTGATAAATTTGCTCTTCTTTGGCCTTCAAGGCCTCAATGGTAAAATTGGTCTGTCTTACCCGTTCATTCAGCAGCTGCGAATTGACAGACCAATTTTACCATTGAGGCCTTGAAGGCCAAAGAAGAGCAAATTTATCAAAAACTAACAACGTGCCTAGATCAGACCACACTTCAGCAAGTGATGGACTGTACAGATCGGGCACGCTTAGCACAGCATGTCAAGTCCAAGACTCGACAACAAAACAAATTTAACTCACTGATAACTCGTCAACACCATAACAATTCCAACAACAACACATTCAGTGTAAGACAACACTCCGATACACATGCCGGGGAGACAGAAAAGTGGGTGAAGAATTTATCTGACAGACAGCTCACCCAGCCGGAGACAGAGATTCTTGCCAGGGGGCTAAACTTTGCAGTGGCACCAAGTAGAATTCCACTGGTGGAGATGATCACAGCCACTGAGTCAGCCATCCGTAACAACAAAATTAAAGACTTTGAAGCAGAACAACTCAGAGTCAAAGTTTCAGCCTGTCTCAGTAATGCTAAACCACCACCTTCCAACATCAGTAGAGAAGAGAGGGATGCACTCACTACGCTTAGCAAGGACAAAAACATCATAATTCTCCCAGCAGACAAAGGAAGGTGCACAGTGATTTTGAACCAGAAAGACTATCATGAGAAAGTTATGTCACTCCTTAGTGACTTAACCACTTATGAACCGCTGAAAAGAGATCCAGGAAGTGGTTACAAGAAGAAGTTGATAGATTGCCTGAAAATTTTGAAGCAGGACAAGGCTATTGACAATATTCTGTACCACAGACTGTACCCAGGGGAGGCCACGCCAAGTCTGTATGGTTTACCCAAAATCCACAAACAAGGTGTACCTTTAAGACCAATTGTTAGCATGATTAACTCTGTCACTTACAATGTTTCCAAATATCTGGCATCTGTACTCATCCCTTTAGTTGGCAGCTCAGAACACCACATACAGAACACCATGGACTTTGTGGATAAGGTGAGGGATGTCATCATGGAGACTGATGAAACAATGGTCTCTTTTGATGTTACATCACTCTTTACGTGCATTCCTGTTGATGAAGCAGTAGAGGTGGTCTGTTTAAGGTTAAAATCAGACACCACTCTGAACAGCAGAACCACGCTTTCCACAGAGCAACTGTGTCAACTCTTGAAACTGTGCCTGCAGTCAACCTACTTCACATATGGGGAGCAATATTATAGGCAGAAACATGGATGTGCTATGGGGTCTCCAGTTTCTCCTATTGTTGCCAACCTGTACATGGAGGAGGTAGAAAAGAGAGCCTTGACATCCTTTACGGGGAGACCACCAAGTCATTGGTTCAGGTATGTTGATGACACCTGGGTTAAAATTAAATCTCAGGAAGTCCAACATTTCACTGATCACATCAACTCTGTGGATAAATATATCAAGTTCACACGAGAAGATGTAAGAAATGGCAGGTTGGCTTTCTTGGACTGTGAGGTCTCAGTTTCTGATAGAGGAAATTTGCAAACTGAGGTGTACCGCAAACCCACCCACACAGACCAGTATTTACAGTTTGACTCCCATCACCCTCTGGAGCACAAGTTAGGAGTCATCAGGACTCTGTACCACAGAGCAGACAGCGTCCCCACTAACGCAGGAGCCAGACAGAAGGAGAAATCACACACAAAACAGGCTCTAGAGAAATGTGGATATCCTAACTGGGCCTTCCTGAAAGCAGAGAAGAAACCCAAACAGGACTCCAGCCAGCCATCAGGTGAAAAGAAGGAACCCAGACCCAGACCAGTGGCCATTCCATATGTTGCAGGGGTTTCAGAGACATTGAGACGTTTATTTTCTAAACACAACGTCCCAGTGGCTTTTAAACCTCAAAATACATTACGGCAAAAACTGGTTCATCCCAAAGATCCAGTCCCCCGGCAAAAACAGAGTAACATTGTGTATGCTGTTCAGTGTCAGGAGGGCTGTGATCAGTCTTATATCGGGGAAACTAAACAGCCACTGGCCAAAAGGATGGCCCAGCACAGAAGATCAACATCATCAGGTCAGGACTCTGCAGTCTACACTCATCTCCAGGCCAGCGGTCACTCTTTCAGGGATGAAGATGTTCACATCCTTGATAGAGAGGAACGATGGTTTGAGAGAGGAGTAAAGGAGGCCATCTTTGTGAAAAGAAACCGCCCATCATTAAACAGGGGTGGAGGCCTCCGAGTTCAACTGTCCCCCTCCTACAATGCTGTGATTGCTGGTATCACTCAGCCCTCTGTGAATAGCAAACAACCATCAGGGTGCTAACGATCCATTGTTAGGCTGATGGTCCTCCTTGATCATGTGAGCAGCTGGTTTCAGGCTGTCATCAGCCAACTGGTTGTGTAACACTGTGAGAGGGTGCTATTTATAAGACTGAGCTGAACCCAGCACCTCAGACTGAGGAAGTCTTTCGGACGAAAGACGAAACGTTTCTACAATTTTTTGCTTTGTTTTTTTTTTTTGTTTTGTTTTTTGAATGTCCAGAGGACCAGACTTAGCTTTTTTAGATTTTTCTACCTGGATTATTGAGCATGCATCAGGGTATTTGCTTTGGAAGGTTTTAGAGCCCTCATCCTACTCAGAAACCCCTTATATACGAGAAGCTGAGCCAGAGCAGGCCGAGAACACATTAAGCCCTCTGTAACGGAAAGCATAAGGTTAATATTGTCAGGATTTGGATCGTCTCTGGCAGAGGTTAATAACCGTAACAAGGTTTGATTTATTAAAACAAAGTCACTGGTCTGGAGCTGGGGTGAGTGGAACCCAATCTCGTCGAACTGAGCAGCCGTCGAGTCGGGCAAGGAGCCTGCAGGCGGTGAGTCGGGCGATATAGAGATCTGTGGAAACCCTGCGGCGGCAGCGGGCGTCATGGAGGTCTGTGAAGCCCTTGCGGCGGCAGCGGGCGTCATGGAGGTCTGTGGAGCCCCTGCGGCGGCAGCAGGCGTCATGGAGGTTTGTGGAGCCCCTGCGGCGGCAGCGGGCGGCATGAAGGTCTGTGAAGCCCCTGCAACGGCAGCGGGCAACGTCAAGGTCTGAGGAGCCTCAGGAGCAGGGAAGGGTGGCTCAGACAGAGAGACGGTTTGGGTCCCACGGCGACCTCTCCTTCTGCAGCGGTGAGAAGTCGGAAAGGTGGGAGGTGCCAAAGCTTTAGCAGGTGGTGGAGGAGTCAAGAGAGCCTGTGAAGTGACCCCCTCAGGCAGGCAGGTGTGAGGAGCGACCGTCTGGACCTCCTCATGGCTGGGCAAACGCAGGTACCTTGCTTCCACATAAGCCTGCCAACGTTCTTGCACCTCTGGTGAATCAGGGCTGTACTGCCCTTCCAGTAGCACCCCCCCACGCTCCTCCTGAGAGCGAGAGCTGAGCTGCGACCGTCGTCGACCCCTCTGTTCTTGGTGGCGTGAGCTTGGAGCAGAGGGGAACCAGTACTCCTCGTCAGTGTCTGGTTCCTCCTCTGAAAGATCCACTGACGTGATTTTTCTACTATTCATCAAATTGCTCAAAATATATATATATTATCATTTAAATATGTTAGTTTTTGCAAACAAAATGATAAATCACTTTAATTTTGCTTTAAAAGTGATTTTGAACTTCAAGCTGTGTTTAATCATGGGAAATCCGTTTACACCCGAACGCACCATCTGTGATGTCATGTGCAGAGTTGAGGCAGAGCTCTTGGCTTGTCACGGTATGAGCAGCTCACATAAAAGTAAGTCTGATACGGCATCAGATCTAAATTAGATCCTGCTGTTTCTTGTTCCATCACCCAAACTATTTTCTGCTTCCCAAAATGAAGACAAATAGCTTAAATCTTCACCTAGATTGCTAAATTAGTCAGGTTTTAAAATGTCTGCTATTGAAGAGACTGGAGCCCTCTGCCTCTCA